>SEYY01018830.1:87500-92500 GCA_009176605.1 Armadillidium nasatum | reverse complement strand
ATTTATTTGAATTTAAAAATTCTAACTATGCTATTGAACAGTCATTTCCTTCAGTAATTTCTAGTGACAAACTAGGTGAAGAATTTGGTATTAAAGTTTCATACTTTCTTTTAAGAAAATATTATGAACCCCTTTTATGTTTAGCCTTACGTTTGGAAATTTTTTTTTTTTGAGTTAACGTGAAATGTTTGTTGAAAATAGGTTGTTGGTTGGGTCATTTACAGTTTTTTTTAAGATTATTTAATTATATTCAGTATAATGCTAAAAATGTACTGTCGTAAAATGCTGTAAAAGATAAATAATTTGAGAAATATATGATTAATCTTGATCTGTGAATTGTTGCAGATATATATTTCACAGTGTTTGTAAGTTGAGAAACCTTTTTAAATTGATTATGACAGTGATGAATTTTGACAAAATTTATTATTAATAAAGAATTTCATTTTTTTAACTTTTCTTTGAACAGTGAATCTAGTACTTGGGAAGCAAAATTCTACCAGATACAGAGTAAATACCTTCTCCTTCTTAATGATCTTCACAGCCCCCAATCAACCCAACATGATTCTACAGTTCTTTCACAACTTCTGCAAGATATTGTAGAATCTCAGGGAACAGCAGATTTAAGGTATTAAATTATTATCAATAAACTCTGTCTCTAGGTTTGTTTCCTCTGATAATTATGTGGGTTAACAGTTTAAATTTTTGCTTTAAATTATTTTATTTTTAACGAAGCATGTTAAGGGGAATTTTTTTTTTTTCCGAAACAGTATTTCTATTTCAAAAGACATATTTATCATAAAATTTAAAAAAACATCCAAAGTATAGAGAAACATTTTAATTTATAGGGTTGTGAAGCGCCAAGGAAAAGGATACAATGAATATGGGTTCTGTGTTAGTGTTCCTGAAACAGATATCCTTTCAAAGGCAGAATTCCTTCAGAAACAGTCAAAGGCTAATGCCTGGCTTGCACAGGTATTGTTTTTAAAGTTTTATAGTTTTAAACTTATCCTATTTGCAAAGTGTTGGAGAGAATCATTATATTTTGGAAATTATATATATATTATATATATATATATATAATATATATATATATATATATATATATATATATATATATATATATATATATATATATATATATATATATATATATATATATATATATATTATATATATATAATGATTTTAATTTAAAAAAAAAAAAGACTTTTTTTTTTATTATTATTAATATAATTATTTCCCACTTAATATGTAATGTGAATCTAGTAAGTTCTTAGTAAGCAAATGGTAGAAAATTTAATAATTTCAACTTCTTACTTGAAGATTAATTATGCACTGCAAATTTTTCTCAACAAAGACTGAGAATAAATAGTGTTTGTGGAGAATTAGAAATCGTGTGGTGATTTTGTTTTGTATTAATGGGCTAATAAGTTATCAGAATGTAAGAAAGTTCATGAAATGGTGACTTACATCATCATTTTTAATGCATATTGAAGGGTACTTTAAAAAACTGAAATTTTCAGTTTCCTTGGAAATTTTAATGTTTTTATGTCAGAAGTTAAAAATAATAGGACATTAACAAGTTACTTTGTCTACTCGCTCACAGGGTTAAACCTTTTCCTTGCCTGAATTTCAGAAACGTGATTGTATTATCTTGAAGTGATGTTTGCTTATTTGGGTTTCAGTAAACAAAATTTCCTTATTGAATGAGCTTGAAATTTTAAATTTAAAAGAAACTTTTCTATTCTCTACTCAGAAAATTAATTTGCTCCTTTGCTAATATTTTCTTTTGTCATTCCCGTCGTCAAGACTCCCATGCCTACCTGCGGTGAGCTCAAATATTGTTCAGAATGCTCTTCAAAAACACTACAAAAACAGCTTGCCCATTTCAAGCTAAACTGTGGAAAGTGAAGGCAACCAATGCCAATCGTCCAGCCATTTTATGATAGGATTTTTAATAATTTATTTAATTAATGTCAGTTAATATGCCAAACCTATATATATATATATATATATATATATATATATATATATATATATATATATATATATATATATATATATATATATATATATATATATATATATATATATATATATATATATATATATATATATATATATATATATATATATATATATATATATATATATATATATATATAGCAACAAAAATTTTCGGGTATATCAGTTAACTATGAAAGTCAGTGGGAAAGCTTTTTAGCCGTTAATAATGCCAAAGAATTGCCTCAACACCCAGATTTAAAATATCTCATTAGAGATGGAATTCCATATCAGTACAAGGTAATGTTTATTCTTAGGACTTTTATTATTCATTTATAATGAAATTAAATTTTTTTTAATGATTTTTTTTAAAAGTCTCTTCATGAAATTTTATTTATGTAATGATTTTTTTTGCTTTGAAAAGGGGAAAGTGTGGCGCCTTTTAATAGAACATAATATAGGAAAGTACAAAGCGTCTTTGTCTCCAACATATTATCAAGATCTTTTATCTCGAAGAAACACAACGTCCACGTTAGATCCCGCTGCAAAACAAGTGAGTCAGATTTTTTTTGCTATAATAAGTATGATAATCATTTTTACCTCTTGTTAACAAAATTTGCTTCTTTTTGCTTCATAATGATTTATATAACTTTGGTTTACTTTTATAGCAAATTAACGTTGAATATTAAAATTATTTGTTTCTTTTTTTTTTAAATAGATAGAATTAGACCTTTTACGAACTCTTCCAAATAATAGACATTACGAATCTCCTTATTCTGATGGTATTCCAAAATTAAGAAGAGTTCTTTTAGCGTATTCAAGACATAATATGGCTGTTGGTTATTGCCAGGTTTGTTTTTAAATTTATTTTTACCCCATTTTGATAGCATTCTTCTTATGCACCAATTAATGGGGTTTGTATTGTACATAAGTTGACACATGGGGTTAATTTATAATTTGATAATATATATATATTTTTTATTTCTTTTTGTTGCAGGGTTTAAATCGTTTAGGAGCCATAGCTCTTTTATTTTTAAATGAAGAAGATGCTTTTTGGTGTCTCGTTTACATTATAGAATTTCTCATGCCGCCCGATTTTTACACTAGGAACCTTTTTGCTTCTCAAGTTGATCAGGTATGTTGCTCGCAATTTTTACTTAATTTCTTGTTCGTTTATTTTTCGATTATGTTCAATATAATATATATATATATATATATATATATATATATATATATATATATATATATATATATATATATATATATATATATATATATATATATATATATATATATATATATATATATATATATATTTGAGTTTTAAAAATAGTTTTTTATTAGATCATTTATGTTGTTAATAGTATTTGCATGCAATGTTTTTTTTTCCTTTTCTGAAATGCACAAACCATGTCTCTTAATTTCAGATTCTTAATTCAATTACGAAAATAATAAAATATTAATTGGAATTTTGTTTTTTGCAGAGAGTTTTAAAAGATCTCATCAACGACAAACTGCCGAGGCTATGTGCCCATTTTGAGCAACATGATTTAGACATTTCACTTTTTTCCTTCAATTGGTTTTTGTGTGTGTACGTTGATGCAATCCCTCCGTCCACTTATCTCTATATTTGGGATTCATTCTTATATGAAGGAAGTAAAGTAAGTTAGAAGCTTTTATTTTTTTTTTAATTTTAATGAGTATCTGTTTTATGTTTCTCTTCCTTCTCCCTTCTACAAATTAAGTTTTCTTATATTTTTTATGTTAAAAATCATTGTTTATTTAATTTACCCTCTTTGTTCATACAATTTATTTAAAAATTATTTCTCTTTAAACGTATATAGCTATCCTTCTGCGCGTTAAAAAAAAAAAAGATATTGTAGAGTAGAAGCAAGTTAAGAATATTTAAATAATCCGTTGTTCTGTAGCTTTAAATTTTCATTTTTAGATTTTCTGTTCTTTATTTTTGTTTCTGTGTCTCATCCATTTAAATGTTTTATGGTTATAAATTTAATTTTGTGAAATTGTAATTATGGTTGCGTTTTATTATTGTATACTCATAAAAAAAATTTTATTTGTACGTTGCTTTGTTATTTTAGTTTAATTTTCCTAATTTATAATTAATTTTAGGTTTTGTTTCGGTTTGCCATTGCTATTTTTAAGTTATGCGAAGAAGATATTTTGGGGAAGAAAGATTACATGTCTATATTTGATTACCTTCGTTCGGTTCCTGAGCAAGTTGCTAATCTTCAAAAACTTAAACAGGTAAGTAAGCTGTTTTAAAATTCATATTCCTTCTGTTTATTTAATATCTTTCCATACGTTTGCAAATTGAAGATAGAAAATCCTTAACGTCGAAGTATTTTTGTGTTTCTTATTTATAATGAGGATTCCCAGGTTAAATTCTGTAAAGCATTGTAACAAAAAAAAGGAAAGAGAAAACGATAATTATTATAAGTATTAAAATTTATGACTTGTTTTTTGGAAATTGATAGGGACAAATAAGTATTGTAGTATGTTTTTCCAAAATCCTTGATATTTATTTTTGTCAACTTATGAAATATTGAATTCAAAGCAAAATAGAGCAGTACTTAGATCGTGGTAATGAAGAAAATAACAACAAAGAAATAGGGAAATAGAAGACTGTGGTAGAGATCTAATGAGAGATATCCTATATTAAGTAATGGCTGGGACATTGACAGAATAGGGAAATCGGATTAACCTGAAATGATGCGATTTTCTTCATATTAAGAGTCTGAAGGATGGTATTCTTCATTAATATATTAGAACTTAAACCAGACAGAAAAAGACTTTATCAGAAATTGCATACACATCTCTAGATCTCACCGAAGCTTCTGTGATATCTTTCATTCCATTTATAAATTTACAATGACCTCTGTTCAAAGATTCGAAGGTGCACTGCTGGGCTTAATGGATCCTTTCCTGACCTATTAGTAAAATGAATAATAGAGATCTGCCAGATTAAAGAAATGAAC
>SEYY01018830.1:77500-80000 GCA_009176605.1 Armadillidium nasatum | reverse complement strand
ATAATAACAATAATGTTAATAATAAAAATAATGATAATAATAGTAATTATATTAATGATAATGATAGTAATTTTAATAATAATAATAATAATTTTAACTGAAAAAAGCTGCTGGAGTGATGAGTACGCCCTGTGAACTCAAGTTTTGTTTTATACAGTATTTATTCAAAATACGTAGATTATTATTTATAAGAGAAGTAAAAGCAGATGTAAGGTTATACATTAATAACAATAACCAATAATGATACTACTCTTCTTACTATTACTTATTATATTATTATTATTATTCTGATTTTACGCAATTCAATTCTTGTATCAATAATAGTAATTAAAATAATAGTAATAGGTGTAATAGTTTATTATTATTATTATTATTATTATTATTATTATTATTATTATTATTACTATAATAAGATAAATGTTTAACTTAATAATGGGGCGTTATTATTTTAGAAAATTATTGTTTTTTTTTTCTTTTTAAATGAAGTAAGGTTTTAAAGTTCAGTTGCAATGTTTGGTCTGTTCTCCGTAGATTTTTATTATTATTATTATTATTATTTTATTCTAAGACTTAATTTATTTGTTTTGTACTATGAATAGCAAAAGGTTTATGAAAATAATTGTAAAGAAATATATAGTTTGATAATGATTTTGAAAGGCTTAGCAATCCGTTATATGGAATAAATTGCTCGAGAACTGGGTGGCATCATGCATCGAAGCCCAAGTGCTTTAATTAAGCTATTTAAATAATGTCTTCTGATTCTGTATATATATATATATATATATATATATATATATATATATATATATATATATATATATATATATATATAATATATATATATATATATATATATATATATATATATATATATATATATATATATATATATATATATATATATATATAACATTTGTTCATTTTTTTTAAAAGAATATTAACGACTTCTTCCTGCTAATTATAGTCAGTTGTTTACCACACAAATTCATTGAAATAGAAAAAATTATTCCACTATACACCAAATTTTTTAAATAAATAAATGGAAATTTATAATTTGTTTTGTAATCAAAATTTGCTGTGTAATTCATTAAAATAATCACTGTAAGGTACACTGAAATATAAATCATAAATATCGTATAAATAAAAATTAATTAAAAACAATGGAAACCTGTTTTGTAGGCAAGCCCAAATCACGTAACTCAATAAAAATAAATATTCCTCAGGCTCATAAATTAAATTAGTGGAACATAAAGAAAGAAAGAAAAAATAAAATTCTTTGGTATCAGGTTTATTATCTTATAGTATAAACTGTAGTTGTAAATTGTTTAAGTATTTAAATGTTGATGAGGAGAATCTAAAGAAATTGATAAAACTGGTTCTGTTCCAAGTGACTAATATAAAATGACGTGAAAAAGTATTAAAACAAACTCAGTTTCATTTTGGGTTTTAAAATGAACAATTATATCTATAGTTTCAAACCTTATTAAATATATTTCAACATTATAATGAAGTGAAATTGATATCTTCGACTCTATAATTGTCAGTAAATTTTGCACAATTAACCAACTTGTTAGGCATGGAAGATAATAGCCTTCATTAAGTTCAAATTACTTTGAGAAGAAAAAATTGATAGAAAATTGGTAAATAAGTAAGAAATTATTTTCAGCAGCGCTAAACTATTTTTGAAGAAATACGAGTAATTGCTCTCTTCGCTCTTACAACATTTGAGATTTCATCAATTTAAATTGCTCTTTTCCTATCATCATCATCCAGAAGACGATCACAAAATCCTTAACAGCAGTGTATACTACTACTACGACTATAATAATAATAATAATAATAATAATAATAAGAATAAAAAAAAAATAATAATAATAATTAATTAATAATATTATTATACTCTACTAAATGTTTCTAAACAGTGCTTCGTAACCACAAGGTTTTTTTTTTTTTTTTTTTTTTTTTTTTTTTTTTCCCCCCTCGTGCGTGTGTGTATTTTGTTTGAGGCAAAAAAAAAAAAAAAAAAAGGAAGAAATAATTTTATAAAAAATTTTTAATTTCCAATTGTAATTGAAAATAAAATAAAGCGTTCCGGAACTGGAGTTTGAGTTGGTTAATTTTTGAAATGATAAACCGGAGCCGGTCAAAATTTGCCTGCTCTGCATAGTTTTCTCTTTCTAATGGATTAAAAGTTTTTATATAAAATTATTAAATTAATCGAAATGTAAGATTATATATATATATATATATATATATATATATATATATATATATATATATATATATATATATATATATATATATTATATATATATATATATATATATATATATATATATATATATATATATATATCCTCCGCGTCATGAGTCGAACCACTTACAACAGCGTCGCTATAGATATATATATATATATATATATATATATATATATATATATATATATATATATATATATATATATATATATATATATATATATATATATATATATATATATA
>SEYY01018830.1:62500-65000 GCA_009176605.1 Armadillidium nasatum | reverse complement strand
GATAATATGCTTCCTTATCACCCAGTTCGTTATAAATTGTATACCTCTAGGAAGAATGAAAGTCGGAGCAGTAGGATGATAGTTGAAGGATTGGGAAGCGTACTCCTTTGGAGCGGAAATGTATGATTAAGGAGTAAAGAAGAAAAAGCATTCTCCTATACGGTGCAAACTCAGAAGATAAACTTTTGGAGGACGAAAACAAAAAATCTCCCCTATGAGCTTTTATATATATATATATATATATATATATATATATATATATATATATATATATATATATATATATATATATATATATATATATATATATATATATATATATATATATATATATATATATATATATATATATATATTATGAATGTTGTCAGGGCCAAATTACAAAACATTTATAAAATCCCTGTTAGAGTAATTTTTTTTTGTTTTAATAAAGTGGTTTCCCGCTGAGAGTAATTTATTTTCAATTAATTTGAAGAAAACTCAATCTAACTAATAAAAATAATAATAATAATAGTAATAATAATTAATAATAATAATAATAATTAATAATAATAATAATAATAATAATAATAATAATAATAATAATAATAATAAACATTAACACATCCCAATGCATTTTTTTCATTAATTATTCTGTTGAAAGATTTTATTTATTTATTTATATTTTTTTATTTTGTCTTTTTTTCTGGACTTTTGGGGATTCAGTCTTTTAAATTTTAGCTGTTCTTTGGAGTTTGTGAGCATGTTTTATTATTATTATTACTATTATTTATTTATTTATTTTTTTATTTATCTATCTATCTATTTATTTATTCTGAGACGCGAAATTGTTTCATATTAATTCTCTAATTTTTTCAAAACTGGAGATGACACAATAGCTGTTATATGTACTGCACCTCTAACATTGAATTTTTTTTTTTTTGTACTACAAATTTAAAGGCTCTTGTATTCGACCATATGTCGAATTTTATCCTTACCTAAACTAGCCCATTGTTATCTAACCCGATTTCTATTTTGCTGATTTAGTTAAAATAAAATAGTATTTTCAAATTTTGCAATGTATATATATATATATATATATATATATATATATATATATATATATATATATATATATATATATATATATATATATATATATATATATATATATATATATATATATATATATATATATATATATATATATATATATTAGGGAAATTGCCGAAGCTTCACGAAGCCAAATGGATTAGCGAGCATATCGAATGTCCTAATTGCTGCTACTTATTCTTAAAATAGATACTTTGAATTTAGAACAAATTTGAGCACTTAGTATTGTAAATAATATTAATTTTGTAATAAATGTGTATTGACTGAAATTAAAAGAAAAAAAAATCAAGTAATAATTAATAAGAATTGGAAAAGTTCTTAAACTATTAACTATCATTGCAACATTAAAATGTTTTACATATCAAAAATACTTTTCATAGTTGCAGTGGACAAATGCTAATTCTTCACCATGTTCTGGTTTTAATCTTCTTCTGGTTGCTTTATATATATTTCCTGTTGTATTGAAAGACTTCAGTCATTATTGAAGAAGGTCGAACACCGAGGTATTTTTTAGTTAATTGATTTTTCTTTCTTCGAACTAGTTAATTTGTAACCTGCCAACCATTTGTGAGAGCATTCATTTTTGGGAGCTTCTGGTAAACTTAAATATGAATTAATGTGATGAATCATTTCCAAATCTAGTCATTACCATTTTAATGAGGATGACTTCTTATTTCGCACTGTTACACAAATGAATCAGAATAATCTGTATTTGGTAGGTTTTAGGTATCTGACATCACACAACTTTTAGAAATCAGCTGACATTTGGCTAAAAATTTAAAACTCGCAAAGCAGAGATTTTTAAGAATATTTATTTGATTTTCTTTCCGGCAAATTACTATAATATGTTTCAATTATTTTTGTCTATTGAGTAAAATTTTCTTTTCCTCTATCCATGTCTTATTCTGAAGGTATCTTATTAACTTAGAAGTACGGTGATATATATATATATATATATATATATATATATATATATATATATATATATATATATATATATATATATATATATATATATATATATATATATATATATATATATATATATATTATCAAAGCTAAAATACAGTAAAGGGAGCTTACGCTACCTACCCTAATTCCTAATATATATATTGTTTATATGCAAGTTCACATCTCACCGGCATTGCCCTATTGGACGAGAGGAACTTTTCGAGTTAGTTTCCACCCATTATCAGTACTGGGGATCGAACCAGCGTCTTCAAAGGCGTGTCTCAATCACTCTACCTCGTAATATTCTTTTTAAGTTCATATATCATTAAACGTTATCTCCATTGACTTTTACCAAGATAAAAGTCGTTTCCTTCAGATCCAGCACCAACCATTTTATCACGTTACCATTATCCAAACTGATAAGAAAATAGACCTTCTAACCTTTGTCACATCTTTC
>SEYY01018830.1:32500-57500 GCA_009176605.1 Armadillidium nasatum | reverse complement strand
CCGATACCGATACTTCACTCCATCCCTAATATATATATATATATATATATATATATATATATATATATATATATATATATATATATATATATATATATATATATATATATATATATATTATATATATATATATATAATATATAATTTCTTTGACATGGCGTATATTCATAAGGCCAGATATTTAATTTTATTGATTGTGTTAAGTTATTTTCCCCTTTCATAAGACTTTTATAGTTGAGTTTAAGGAATGACCAGATAATTTGGTTTCAGTTTCAAATATTCTTAATTATAAAATTTTATCCATTATAAGTCTATTCAAAAAATGGACAAATTTTAATAAAGCTTTTGAAGTTAACCAAAAGTAGTTTAATGAAATGTTAATATTATTTATTTAAAGTTAAAATAAATAAAAAAAATGTTTTCATATATTATTTGTTTAGGGATTTGCTCTTCTGTTCTTGGATTTCTCTCTCTTTTATAGTTTTTTTTTTTTTTTTTTTTTTTTTCTAAATTTTATCTTAAAATATTTATAATTTAGGAAGTGGAGATTTTAAAAATTATTTTTAAATTTCGGTGATAATTTATAAAATTTATTTAGTTTTTATATTATTTTATTATATTAAGTTGATCCATTGTAATTGACTATAATAATCCATAGGAATTTTAAGTCTATTCGATTCATACATTCCGAAATATTTTTATATACTCTTTAGTAATTTTTTATTTTTATTGTATTTATTTATTTATTTTTTTTATTTATTTAGCTGTCATATTAGAATGAACAAATTGTACATATTTCTGGAAATGAATTTCTTTTAACATTATAAATGAACAATTAATAATATATAATAAAATATAATAAATGGGCAATTGTGGTGACAAAAATTTGTTTCAGAGAGAGAGAGAGTGAGGAAGGATTGACCTTGAAAAGGAATTATATATTCAGTTCATATTTAATCTTTTTTAATATTTACTACCAACAATTTTGTCTAAGTGCAGTCTTGAGTGATGACTTTCCACAGTATTGCCGCTTTTCAGTGAGCAGTGCCTACATCTGTACAAAAAAACAAAAAAAAAATTTTTTTTAGTAATGTAGAGATCAGGTGATGTTACAGTTGAAGCACTTGATTGATCGAGTGCTTTAGTATTCGTATTGGAAAGTTTTTCTGATTTTGAATTCAGTCATGAGAAACACCTTTTGAAGTGTTATTACTTTAGTTACTACATCTATTGCCATAGGTAGTATTTCTTTAATTTTTTATTTATTGGAAACTATCCTTAACATCCCACCGTAAATACCAAATGAAAGAAAATGCCATACTGTAATTTAATGTTTCATCTTGTGTACTGTGTATTGTTTTATACTAATAGTTTCTGTTAGGCCATTTTATATTTAAGAATGTATTTATATTGTTTGCAAGTACAGTTATTCTATTTTTTCTTTGCACTCTGTAACCTATTTGAAGATATTACATTACAAATTAATTTGTTAGATGTTACATTACAAATTAATTTGTCATTACTTTCAGAATAGATTTTTTCTCACTCTAAACATGTACTTGTTAGTTTTCTGTCCGTAATTTCCTTGCAAGCCTTCTTTGTAGAGGAGCTTTTCAAAGAAACTTGTGTTTTATGATCTTGTCATGTATTAAGTGGCATATTCTTTTAGCTTTAGCTTTCCAAGCAAATGATGTTTTGTTAACATTTGCGTTTGAGTATGACTGTTTTGTTCCTTCTTGTTTATTTCCATCTTCATAACCAATCAAAATTTATTTCTTGCCATTAAAGTAATTATGAATACTCTTTCAAATTGTCTTTTTTATATACTGAGATTGTAAATAATTTCATTTTTCACGATGAATTAAATTGCTCTGATATTACTTCATCTTTCACCATTTTCAACAAAATTTGTTCCGTTTTCCCCAATCCTGCTTTTCTATTATTTATGGCGACAGATTTAACAAACTATACTTTCAATCTTTTTACCGTCCATCTTAAACTGCAAAACTTACCTAAAGCTGTGTTAGGAAAGCGGTATTTTCTGTTATATATCAGACTTCAGAAAAATAGTTTGCTAACGTCTTCTGTGAAAAGAGATGAATTACTTTAGTTTGCTGAATTATAATATTCGCATCATTCATTATACTTTTAAAAAGCCTGTCTTTCAAGATATATTTATTATCCAACTCTAACCCAAAACCTAACAACTATGTTCAATCATATTTTCTCTTTATCTGTTTTTCCAACTTTTTCGACTTTTCAAACATTTTCAAACTCAATATATCAGGGCATATCGACCTATAATTTAGCTCAAATTTCCAGCTTTCTCCAACTTTGGTAGAATTTGGCAGGTCAACGACCTTTGCCTACTGGAGATTATATATATATATATATATGTATATATATATATATATATATATATATATATATATATATATATATATATATATATATATATATATATATATATATATATATATATATATATATATATATATATATATATATATATATATATATATATATATATTTTTTTTTATTTTTTTTTTGCTTCTGCCTTTTGTTTCAATTATGATTCTAACTTTAAAATTCTTGAACAAAATTCTGAATTTGGTGTTTTAAAAGTGAAAATATAGTGAGAAAGAGAGGGAAGTTAGTTTTCTGTCGCTTAATCTTCAAAAAACAAAAAGGGTTCTCAAAAGAATATTTAGTTCTAGAGGAAAAAAAAAAACATTTTAATTTGCTTGAATCCTTTTTTTTATCATGAGACAGTAATAATGAATTGCACTTAAAATATTTATATTTTTTTGTTAAGTTTCTTCAGTATTATGTAATAATATAAACCTCTTACTCATCAATATCTCTTAATTTTAATTTCCATAATCGGTTCCTGATTGAGTCCCAAATGTTTTTCTGCTTCATAATGGTTCGCTGCAATTTTAAAGGATTTTGTAATGACATTGTAAATATTAATTTCACTTCCTGAACTCCAACTGACTTTCAGGAACGTAGGATTTCCCCACATCTTGTAATACTAATGGGTATTTTCAAGGTACGTTTTAGGTTCTAATTTTCATCAAAAGACTTTCTCTTTGAAAATATTGACAGGTGTCTCCACACTATTTGCTTAAAACAATATTTTAAATTCATTATTACTGTATGCGTTTTGTAGTCATAGCTTTAGAATGATGCTTGTGTGAATCCAGTTAAATAATATTGAGTGGAGCTCTAACCCAGTTTTAGGTTTGAGAGATTTATGCTTTCATAGGTTTCTTCTTTTGAATACTATAAACCAAAAATTATACTAAACTCTTTTGTATATATATATATATATATATATATATATATATATATATATATATATATATATATATATATATATATATATATATATATATATATATATAATATATATATATATATATATATATATATATATATATATATATATAAAAGCAATATTTTTGTACTTGCCTTTAAAAGGGTTTCCTGTATCCTGATATATATATATATATATATATATATATATATATATATATATATATATATATATATATATATATATATATATATATATATATATATATATATATATATATATATATATATATATATATATATATATATATATATATATATATATATATATATATAATATATATATATATATATATATATATATATATATATATATATATATATAATATATATATATATATATATATATATATATATATATATATATATATATATATATATATATATATATATATATATATATAAATATATATAAATAAAAAAAAAATTTAAAAATGACTGGTATTATTTTCCTTTATAATTTAATAAATTTAAATTTAACTTCATTATATGCATACCTGAAAACCTAGAAGGAAAAAACGAAAAAGGCAATTCTCATTTTCCAATTTCTTTGTCCTTTTTGACTTCATGATCGAAGTGAGGAACCTATATTGATACTCCAAGATTATCATAGAAAAGGATCTTTTACAATTTCCCTAATAATTGTCTTTTATTGCGTTCAGAATAAATATCTCACTTTTAATCACATTGATATATAAGCACCACTAGCCTCAGTACTTACACTGATGAAAACAAAAAACTGAAAAAACGTACTTTAAAAAAATATAAATATATATATATATATATATATATATATATATATATATATATATATATATATATATATATATATATATATATATATATATATATATATATATATATATATATATATATATATATATATATATATATATATATATATATATATATATATATATATATATATATATATATATATATATATATATATATATATATATATATATATATATATATATATATATATATATATATATATATATATATAATAACCCAACTCATTTACTAACCTACTAATTTTTAATTTGAATTTTGTTACTAAATATGAAAAACCAATACGTTTTGAAAGTACTCAAAATCACGCAGATATTGTAATAAAAAGTAATAGCGCGTGAACTTATATGATCAGTTGGGAACACTTCTACCGGGTTATATCATTGCCTAGTGATCATATTTGCGTTTACGCTCTGTTGTTACTTTTTATTTCAATATTAGTGATAAAAGCAATTTTTAATATCCCAATAAAAATTTGATTAATAGAATAGCAAATGAAATAGGTGGAGGTATATACAATTGAAATAATGAATGAATTAGTGAAAGAATATACTTTATAAATTTTAACTGTAATATTGGGAATTTCTGTAATCCAAAAATCCAAGATAGGAGCTAAAATCAGTCTATGACTGCCCGACCAAGCTTATTTAAGAGCAAAATATTAAAGCCTAACAAATTAGTTTAACTTTGCTTGCAAAGTTAAAACCTATGTTAAACAAAAGTAAATTGGATAAAGTGATACTTACCAAAAACATGAAAGAAAATGTTTGCTAGCAATATTAAGAGTTTCCAAATAACTTTAATTTGGAGTATTTTCTTTCGAGTAAAAGATACTGTAATATTTTTTATCAAATAAATTTAGTCAAAGGCCTTTTAAATTAGTATTCCCTTAAAAATAATTCAGGAATGAAACTTCCCAACTCTTTAAGTGAAAACGAGGATCGAACTTTCAAGTTTATCAAACTAAATTAAGGCCGTCAATTTTAAATATTAAGGGGAGAAAAAAACTTATCAATCCACCCTATAACTAAAGGTCAAATATTGAAAACAAATAATTCTAGAGGAGACTTAGTTTAGGGCAAAAAAAAAAAAAAAAAAAAATGCTAGCCCAAATTCTCGTTTCAGAGTCTAAAATTCCCACTCCTAAGCACTTAAAAAGAGGAGAATTCTTCAAAATTTGTCTAGATATACAAGATGATACTTAGAGAAATTCTTGAAGATATTCACGATAATCGCATGTTTTTATTTTTTTTTTATTTTATTTTATTTTTTTTATTTATTTTATTTTTTGTTTTTGTTTTGGAAAGCGAACCTCACCAACGAGGAGATATGCAGTCCTTCAAGGCAGACAAAATACTGCTCTTCAGGCCATCAAGAGTTCAAAGAGAGTGAACCACATCCACACGCAATGAGAGCTCGTGATGCTCTCCAATCGCATGATGTAATCGACGGTTTTACATATCAACTTTCCATTTTATCTTCGTGTTAATAAATGAATAATAAGTAATGCAACGTAAAAACATCATCAATTTAAAAATTTTATTTTGCTATCCAAAGATAGATATCCTAATTTTGGATATTTTTTAAATGCCATATCTTTTAGGACAAAAATCATCCTAACAAATATAAAAGACTAATTTCCAATAGTAATAATAAAAGTCAAACATTTTTTTCTAATTTCAGGGTTCTTTGGGATGTTCAATGGATGGTCACCATACCTGACTTGGTAGTGGAAGAAAACAGTGCTAGTATGAATCAGGTTGACAGGCCATCAAACCTATGATATGCTTGCACAAGAAATAGTTAACAACCGATATGAATTCCACATTAAAAAAAAGCTACGAAGTAAAGTTGCTATTATTTTATTATCGGGCCATTAGATTACATTACTTTTAATCTTTTAGTAATATTAACAATTTGAATCGGAAACATTTTTAAAAATAAATTGCTGATTATTTTTATATGTATAAATCTAATATGGTTGTAATATTTAATAATTCTTCATCACGAGTTTTCTCAGCGAGTGGTTGGTCAAGCCCTGAATTCGTAATAGTTTGAAGGGTAGTATTTAAAAATACCACACACCCTTGTAAAAGCAATATAGGTATTTTGTCTGCCTTGATAGAAGTTGAGGGACGGAACATATCCCTTGTTTACAAGACCCGCTCTCGAAATTAAAGGACACTATACACATTCATTGGTTCATCGCGGGAAATAGTGAATACGCGGCAAGATGAAACAGGAAATGAATTACTGATAATATATTAATGTCGAATTATTTTTGTGAACATAGCCTTAGTTATGAAAATTAAAATTATTGAGCCTTATAATAGAGACAAAGGTCGGGTTCCTATCAAAACTGTCTTAGTTAGAAAATGAAAGTTAGCATTCTGTCATGTATGGCTTAGCCCGGCCCCCAGGTTCAGTGCATGTTAGTTTAATTTTTCTGTTTATAAGTTAAAATATGTTAGGTTAGAAATTATTAAAACATTTATCTGTATCATGCCAAATGTTTGATGCATTTTACCAAATATGCCCAATTTAAAGTTAACAAGTTATGTTTCAGATGTTAATAATGGACTAGGCTGTACCATATTTTCACCATTTTTTTCAGAGAACACAGTAAATGCAATGAAAATAAGAATAAAATAAATAAAAAAAAATAAAGGCTAATAACATTTGTTTATATAGCAAAGAGCTAAGCTCTTCACAGTGATATGTGTTTAACATAAACAAATTCCCATTGCAGTTTTCATATTCAACAAAATGAAATATATATAAAGCCATGGTTGCCAAAACTGATGAACCAAGCTGTTATAATTTTCATTGTTGTCATAATATAAATTAATATATATTTTATAAACTATAATTTATAATTTATAAACTATATTATATATATTATATATATATATATATATATATATATATATATATATATATATATATATATATATATATATATATAACTCCCTTTATCTCTTTTCCCAACTTCCTTTGACTTGTATACTTTAAAATGCCATGTATCTGGACATGTCGGCCTCCATTGACCATGATATAGGTTCTTTTCTAACTCCGGTGGAATTTGGTAGGCCTCTGGCCTTTACCCACCAGAAGAGATATAAAAAAAAAAATATATATATATATATATATATATATATATATATATATATATATATATATATATATATATATGGCATAGGTTAAGAAGTTGTCTGACTATTCAATATATCAATATTTTGAAATTTTGATTTTTATTGATATTTTTAGTAATAATTTACCTTCTATAGTGACAAGTTATACTTTTTTGTATTAAGATGAATGTTAAGGATATAGGTAATATTTGCTTCACAGTCTTCTTGTATTTTTGTAATTTTTAAAATTAGTAGTTACCGAAAAAGTATGACAAGTGTAAAAAAAAAAATATATATATATATATATATATATATATATATATATATATATATATATATATATATATATATATATATATATATATATATATATATATATATATTAGGGATGGAGCGATACCAAGGCTTCCAAATTCACGATACCGATACTTTATCCATTCATATACCAAAATTTTTACCGATACTGATACTAAGATTTTTAAATTTACTGATACTTACTGATACCGATACTTCACTCCATCCCTAATATATATATATATATATATATATATATAATATATATATATATATATATATATATATATATATATATATATATATATATATTGTAATATGGCATTAGGCCTATATCCTATGCCAATGTTGATCCATCAATCCATTTAGGCCTATATCACACGCCAATATTGATTATTCAGGTTATGATAAGTTAAACTTAGTAGGCCAGAAAACTAAATAATAATAATAGGTATAAATATAATAAAAGCTAAATAATAATACAAATATCAAAAAATTTAATATTTCTATATATTGAAAGGTCAGATAACTTTTTAACCTTTACCTATATATATATATATATATATATATATATATATATATATATATATATATATATATATATATATATATATATATATATATATATATATATGGTAAATGTTAAGAAGTTTTCTGACCTTTTGATATATAGAAATATTGATATATCAATATAAAATTTTGATATTTTATTATTATTTAGCTTTAATTTCATTTATCCCTATTAATATTATTATTATTACTTAGTTTTCTAGAGTATTTAGTTCAACTTATCATAACCTGAACAATTGATATTGTCATGTGATACAGGCCTAACTGATAAATTGATCAATGTTGTCATGGGATGCAGGTTTACTACCGTATTACACCATATATATATATATATATATATATATATATATATATATATATATATATATATATATATATATATATAAAAAGACTGAAACAGTGCCATATACAAACTATTACAATGTTTTCAAAAAGCTATTCTATTACCACATACGTTATGTGTGGTATGAAGTTTATAAATAGTTTTTTAAACTTGCATTACATTGTTCCCCCTCAAAAATAAAAAATTAAAATAATCTAAGTTGAGACAGACAATTGACTCCAGACTCTTTAAAAGATTATATACACCCAACTCTTAATTCTTGACTCCCTTCCTAGTTTAAAATTAATATCTAATTGAAATATTAAAAACCATGATTTATGCAATTTTTTAATTATTTCAGCTGCAGTAAAAAAAAATTTTAAATATAATTTTTAGAATTTATTTGAATTTATATGTATTTTTTAAATTTGTAATAAATATGTCAGAACTTTTGCCATCTGAATTGGCAAGATTGATCTTAGGTAAGTTAATTTATTGGCATATATATATAATATATATATATATATATATATATATATATATATATATATATATATATATATATATATATATATATATATATATATATATATATATATATTAGGACAGCTTGTGATAATTCAAAAGGATGTTTTTTTTGCATTTTTTGTAGTTTCTCTGTTTGAATTGTTTAAAACAGAAATTTGAAAGATTTGAATAAAGGAAAAATTTGAATTATCAACTGCACGGAACAAGAAAATATTCTATCATTAGAAGTTATTCTATTAAATGATCAAATATCAATTCAGAAAAAAGAGGGCACAAGAATGCTACGGTCTATATGTAGTTTAATCAAATTGGATCTATTTTCTCCTCGAACATTAAAATATCTTCTACCTTTAAATCAGCTTTAATTGATGTTTTAATTTTTTTTTTTTTTTTTTTTTTTTTTTTTTTTTTTATAAAGAGTTTTCATGAGTTATTAGAATGTTTTTAAAATAAAGGCAAATTAATCTACTTTTTATCCTATTCTCTAAGCATTTGATTTTATGAGTTTTAAATATGTTCTTTCACTGTAAAATTTATATTTTAAAGTTGATCCTTTCAGTTTTTTGACATTATTTAAATAATGCTGACTGACTTTTTAGATTATTTATCAAATATTTGTGATTTATAATAACTGAAATTTCCTGGAAACTGGTTAAGCTTGCCTACAATAGATTTAAAAGAAATTGTAACGCTAATTAAATATTTGTAGGGCAATAATAAGAAACGTTCCAATGTGCTAGAAAATTGAATTTTTTTTAGCTGAATAATTTTATAAATATTTGTCAGCTGGAATTACATTTTTTACATAAAATATTATTATAAGATTCTGATTGCCTTCATTACAGTACCTTTTTGATGTTTTGATCATTATTATTTTTTATTATTACTTAGTATAGTTTGCTTCTGAAAGCAATAAAATTACTTCAAATTAAAAATTAATAAAATCTTTTAATTCCTGTGTATTTAATTCTTTAGGTTATTTTGAGTCTAAAGGATTTACAAGAACAGTTGAAACAATGCTGACTGAAATTCCGGAACTTTTTGAAGTTATGCAAAGAAGGAAAAAGGGACAAAAAGTCAAATTAAAAGTTAGGGACTACTTTCTTACTGATCTCCTTGATGATTATTTTACTGCCAAAGATATAGGTAATTTTTTTTTTAGATTTCATAAAACTTCAACTTTTTAGATTTAAGGGTTATTGTTGGCTGTGAATAATAGCATTAGTTTATATATATATATATATATATATATATATATATATATATATATATATATATATATATATATATATATATATATATATATATATATATATATATATATATATATATATATATATATATATATATATATATTTATATATGGATGAGTGTGTACATGGTTGTGGTCAGGTACTTTTTGTACGCCTTGTCAATATCTATAATTCATATAGATAGATGTTGAATATACCCTCTTTTACCAATTTAACTAATTTCTCTTTCAAAATTTTAACATTTTTACTTTTTTTTTGTCTTAAAATCTATCTTCCTACTACTTCAGTAATATCGTATTTCTGCTACTTTTGTTCAAACATAAATTTTCTTCCTTATTTTTAAATATCTTACTGCTCATGAGACATGTTTTTCACCCAAATTTTTATGTCTTGTGTTTAGGGGACCTAAATTTAAATCACACTGAATGATTGTTTTTTTTCTTCCCTATCAAAGAGAGAAAGTTCGTTGAGGTAAAATCGATCAGTATTCTTAATGATCTGGGGGCAAATGATTAGGGAAGTTACACATATCCATGATTATTGTAACCAATTATTGAACACTTTACGTGCTTCACCCAGTAGTTCTCCATGATATAAAAACCTTATGCCATTTCCCTTCTACTGACAACACTGACTTTAATCTTATAGCTTCACCCTGCCCTAAATGTATCTTCTAACCTTGTGTGATGGCGTTTGACAAATCCAGGTATGGCGTGCACCTTTCTGTGTTCTTCGCTTTTTTCCTTATGGGTTTCCTCTTTCATGTTGCTGACTTATGTCTAGCTCTCAAATCGCTCATTTTCGACAGTTATTGATGGAGTGACGTCGTCCTTCCTTGTTAATTTTTTTCCTCAGGATTCTGTTTTATCTAATAATCTATTTCTACTTTTCATTAATGGCATCTTTCTATTTACAATAATTTAAATTCTGCATATCTCATTCTCAAATACATCTCCCAACTTTTCTGTTAAAAATATTCTTGGTAAAACATAAATAATGAGTTTTCTTTGAAACTTTGAATCAGTGGTTCCTAAGGAGGTTTCAAAAACGATTGGAGTCTTATTCAAGTTGCATAAATTCATTTCTTCTACACATATATCTCAACGCTACCAGAGTTTTATCGGACTTTGTATGGAGTACTGTCTACATATCTAGGGGGTTCTAGTTCTACTTTTACCTTGGAAAGATTGATTCTAAGGCTAAGATATTGCCCCATATTTTCTAACTCCCTTGACCTTATCCTTGAGACCGTACCTTGGTATTCTCTTTTCTATAGGCACTACAGGGCCAAGTGCATGAAGATGTTAATCTTTAGCACTCCATAACTATTGCATCATCTTTGTTGCACAAAGGTCGCCTTATCTCAACTTGAATTTTGTGCAGATTGAAAACTCTTGCCTTGCTTTCCATCCATTTCTATTGTGGAATTCTTTGCCATCTATTTCTCCTTATGTTTTTAACCTTCCTCACTTTAAAGGTAGAGTCCACACCCACTGAAAAGGTTTGCATTATGTTGGACTTGGGTGACTTTTATTTTCATTATTTTTATGCCCCTCTTTAAAAGGGGTTTAGCATGTGAGTGTTGGTGACAAACTTATATATATTATATATATATATATATATATATATATATATATATATATATATATATATATATATATATATATATATATATATATATATATATATATATATATATATATATATATAAGATAAATCTTATCCAATCATAATTGAATTTTATTCTTTACATTTTTGTTATCAGACCGATGTTTAATATGTTAATTTTTATTCTTTAGTTTACGAAAGTATAACAAATTATCCAGCAACATTTTCTTCTGTCAAAAAAATTCAGGCATTAGCAGATCAAGTGAAAAATATTGTAGAAATTGCGATTAGGAGTAAAACTTACAAGGTATATTGGAATTATTATTTTCTTTTTTAATTTAATTTTTAAGATTATATTCAAAATTTATATTTTTTTAATTATATTATTTTCAGTGTGTTCGATTATAAACATATGATTTTTTTTTAGTTCACAAACATGCATACCAATATTCAAGAAACGAATACCTTAATTTATATATATATATATATATATATATATATATATATATATATATATATATATATATATATATATATATATATATATATATATATATATATATATATATATATATATATATATATATATATATATATATATATATATAAATGGATATTTATTATCAGATTTGTTCAAGTATTTTTGTAAATTTTCATTCACTAATTCTATCAAAAATGATTAAATTATTAATTCCTACTCTCTTTTTACATAATTTTTTCAAAATTTTATATATACCCCCTCTTTGAAAAGGGCTCTATCAATAAGTGATGATAAACTGTCAAAAAAATAAATAAATAAATAAATAAATGAAAATAAAAATAAAAAAAAATAATTTTTTTTAATGAGTTTGCTTTTCAATTTCTTTAACAATAATGGTGCACTTGCAAGTGACAGTGGTAGTTATTCCTTTCCTAGTTATTTGGTGCTAAATTTTATTTTTGTTTGTATTTGTGTTTCTCTCTCTCTCTCTTATATATATATATATATATATATATATATATATAATATATATATATATTATATATATATATATATATATATATATATATATATATATATATATAATATATATATATATATATATATATATATTATTATTATTATTATTATTATTATTATTATTATTGTTTAGTTTTATCCAAAAAATTTGTATCGAAGCAAACAGTACATTCAGTCAAAGATTGCAGAAGAAAATGATGTGGAGCTTCCAAATGAAATAGCCATTACTGTTGGGGATTTCCAAGATGCTGAAACCACTTCAGACAAAAGTAAAAACTCATATTTGCTTTATTTTGTTTTAAAATTAACAATCAAAATCTGTTTCCTTATAATAAAATGTTATTTTGGTGCCAACCATTAAACATCTGGATAATGTTCGAAACCTATTGATTGATTGCTTATTAATATGTCTCTACTTATATCATATATAATATATATATATATATATATATATATATATATATATATATATATATATATATATATATATATATATATATATATATATATATATATATATATATATATATATATATATATATATATATATATATATATATATATATATATATATATATATATATATATATATATATATATATATATATATATATATATATATATATATATATATATATATATATATATATATATATATATATATATATATATATATATATATATATATATATATATATATAGCTCATTCATGCTCATTTAATCTTACGAAAAGTAAAATTTTTCCCTTTGATATTTTAAAGCAAATGTTTTAATGCCTTTGATAGTTTTTTTTTTTTAAAAGAATTTGTAACTTGATGGATAATAAATAAATAAGAATATATGGCACTGTAGCATTTATAAAAAAAATTTATTCATAAGGATATATAATTCTTATCATTTCAGGACTGGATGTTGACACAACCCCAGAATCAAGTTTACCAGGATCTTCTGAAAGAGTATCTAACTTAGATGGTGCAGAAAGGAACAATAATAATGCTTATCAGTCAAAGTCTGTTAATACTAACAGTGAGGAAACTCCACCAGATTGTGCTACACCCCAGAAACGAAAAGGGTAATGTACTATATTAAAAAGAAATAAATTTGTCACGGATGCCAAAAACTAAAATTTATTTTTAAATTTGAGATTTTATAAATTAGCCTTCAGTCAAACGCTAAGGGAACAAAGCTTATAAATGTATGCTGACATGGCGTTATAATAAATTTGAAGGTGATGTTAGCTTATGGAAATGTCATGCTGCCACAGCTGTTTTTCTTTGTCATACTCTCTTCTTCATTGTAGATTAAATCTTTCTTAGAAAATGAGGAACAACTTCGGTGCCTTATGATTATTAGAGAGTAACTATCACATCATCCAAGTGGTTTATTTTAGTTTTAAGGGGATTCTTCATTTGATATTTAGTATATTGGTACTCAAACATTCAAAATAATTCTGTAATTTTCAGTAAAACGTTAACATTTATTTGCTGTTAAAATATTTATTTTATTTTTTCAGAAGTTTGCGTAAGAAAGGACGCCCATCTCCAAATGCGCATCCAAAAACACCAAAGCAAATAGAAGCTGATGAAAGAATGGAGGTATATATATATATATATATATATATATATATATATATATATATATATATATATATATATATATATATATATATATATATATATATATATCGGATTGTCAATATTATTATTTTTTTAATAAGATTTAAATGCTTTTATATATTGGAAATTAATTATTTCAGAAGCTGCTGAAAAACTTAATAGAAAATAAGGAACTTCACACAAAAATCGCTGACAGCATTAATAGTACACTATTTTCATCAAGCAATACAGAAAGGAATGTTGAGAGAGAAGTACTCTCATTGAATCAGAATAGTATCAGTAATAATAATAATAATAACAATAATCGGAATACCACTGTTCTGGGTCAGAATAATTTTAATGTAAATGTTAATCATCCACAGCAACATAATGTTAAAAATAGCAGTGAATGTAATGGAGACACTTCGTCTGAATTAAGAAATTCAAGTTTGTCAGATATTATTATTAGTAATTTAAGTCTTCAGGTTACTAATGATCCTGTTATGGATTCAATTCTGGCTTCCATAGGTATGTAAGCCCTCATTATATATATATATATATATATATATATATATTATATATATATATATATATATATATATATATATATATATATATATATATATATATATATATATATATATATATTAATTTTGGAATAAGATTTATTAACTTGTAACATTAAATTTGGGAAAATGTTTTCCTAATCAAAAATTGCTTTTAAGGATTTCATTAATATTTTAAGCATTCTCTTTCGTTTTTTTATTATTATTATTATTATTATTATTATTATTACTATTATTATTACCATTATTGAAATTTTTTTTTTTTTACCTTTTTTATGATTCCCAATTAACTATAGTAGAAAAAAAAATTTATTTCTGTTTGAATCATGATGATAGTTAAATTATGAGGGTGATGGTAAATAAAATAATGATGAATAGAAATCCTAATGATAATAGTTGAAAATCTCTCTCTCTTTATTTAGATATATTACAACCTTAATTGAATTTACATTGATTTCTAGTTATTATTAGTTCTAATTAGATATTAAGGATGCATGGAAATTAAAGCCTTTATATATATATATATATATATATATATATATATATATATATATATATATATATATATATATATATATATATATATATATATATATATATATATATATATATATATATATATATATAGATTGTGATACGCAGTCATCACATCGTCAGCTTTCAACACCAGTTCCAGAACTTCCCATATCTCAGACAAGTCTTTCATTTTCTGATTCAGTATATCGTCTCCCATTGTGTGAGTCACAAGGACAACTTTATAGCATTTCAAATAACCAACCCCCACCAAACTCGGAACAGAATTCTTTTACATCTTCAGATTCTGATCAGACTAATAAAACCAGTTCAGAGATTGCTTGTGTGGATTCGTTTACTCTAAGGACTAATCCGAGTATAAATGCCACAAGGTCTGTTTCTAGTACTATTATTGGTGAGCATTTAAAGAGTCAAGAAACCCCTCAACCATTAACGTTAGGGGAATGTTTCAGAAATCCAAATGTAAATGTTGATTTAGATAAGGCTCAAAATATAACACTAAGGAAATACGTTACCCAGTTAGAGTGTGTAAGAGAAAATCCTGAAAAATGCAGTGATTCACCAGAATTACGCACTGCACAATCTACACACACTCACGAAGATCAGCACACTGTAGAACAGTCAGTGGAACCTAATGGATCAGGTCAGAGAAATGAAAGAGAATTTAAAGAAATTGATTCAGATAAAAACAATTCCAATATATCGAATATCAACCAATTGTCTGCCAGGTTAGTAATGCAAAAAAAAAAAATTTTTTTTTTTTTTTACTCAATTTTTTATGGAGGTAAATTTTTTCATTTCCATCATTATCATTATGAGCCATACTTCTTTACTATTTTCAGTAATTAATAATTATTATTATATGTAGTAGAAATAAATGAATAATCTGCAGCTGATTGATACTGTTAGATTAAAGAAACATTTTAATGGCTAGGATACTAGTAAGATGTTAAAATAATATGATAGGACTTTCAATGTGGAAGAAATAGTCTTACAGCAGAAGTTATAGAGATGAGACAGGAATTAAATGTTGGTAGTATTGAGAAGTACAACTAAGATAAAATTTTTATATCGATCGAAACAAAAATGGGTATTGTGTTGGGAATGATTATAACCCTTGTTAAGAGGGCAAAGGAAAACTTCTAACTTTTTGCTTAAGGCAAAGGCTAGAAGAAGAAATGAGAAAGAAGAAACTCATTCATGGGTAGCTGTAGGATTAAAGACACATAAGTTCGAAGACTGAGAAATCTAAAAACAAGTACAGATTTTTGAAATTCTTCACGTATTATCCAATGTTCCCCAAAGTCTCGACGGTTAGCTGCTATCACGAATTAATGCTGGAACCGGAGTTGTCGGTGCATCGCAAGCGGTACGTTGTCGATTAGGTCCGGAAGATAATAAAATAATAAATAATAAAATGGCAGTAAATAATAAAAAAAATTATACTTCTAAGAAGTGCTTAAATTATAAATTAAAAATGGATGAGATGAACATGCAGTATCAGGTATAAGAGCCAATAAGTCTACTCTATAAAGAAGGGGGCCCTTCTACTCCAGATATTACAAATCTTTATCATTATTCATGAATGAAGAGAAACTTAAGTAAATTAATAATTTTCTAAGGAAGTTATTAATTGTAATTTTATACTCTAGAATGTGAATTCTATTGTTTTGCTAATTGACAATAAATAGATTTGTACCTATGGCATATTATTCATATTATTATTATTATTTTTAGAAATGCTTTGAAATTCTTTAAAAAAAAATTTTTTTTCTTTTTTGCTATATAAAATGTTTGATCAGTTTATTAGTTTTTTTTTTATAAATATTTTCAGTAAAGGGGATGCAAATCTAGTTGAGAGTAATTCTGTGATATCTAATGGAGAAATTGCTAAATTAATTTGTTTGACAGAAAGCAAAGCAAGTTACCAATCGGAAACAAATGAATATCATGTCAATAAACCTGATTGTGTAATGAATTTGGATAATGCACCAAGTGAAAGCCTGATAGGTAAAGGATCAGTAATATCTAGAGATTTTGAGTTACCATGTAATAACGAAAACTCAAGTTCTGATTTGCCTCAGAATTATGAAATGTCTCCAAATTCTTCTTCTGATCGCCCTCCTCCAGTTCGAGCCATTCCTGTAGCATTATCTAATGATAGTCTTATGGATTCAAAATACTTGTCAGGTACACCAGATCATCCTAGTAGTTATATTATAACTGAATTGACTCCTTTACCTCCTGGAACTCCTTCTGGAGATTGGAATTCAGATAATATGGAAAACTTACCTATAGCTTCTAATACTATTATAAAATCTACTGGCAATGATGGAGATTGGAATTCAGATAATATGGAGAACTTACCTATTACTTCTAATACTAATATTATAGAATCTACTGGCAATGATATTCCTTTACTTCCTTCTGAAACTGTGAATGAATGTAGCAATTTTCAATTATGCACAAGCACCGATATTGAAGTTAGGGAGGTAGCTGAAATTAATAATTCTGCAAGTATTAATGGTAAGCATAAATCTCTTTTTCCTTTTGTATAGTTTATAATTTAATATATTAAATTATTTATTAATAATGTATTTAGTTACCCATTTTAGTTGCGTATTTAAATTATTTTTCTTTATTTAAAACAAAAACAAAATATTAAAATTACAAAAAGTTCCCTACTCCTTCCGCTTGTCATTATTATTATTATTATTTGCTGATACATGTATTTAAAATGCTAAGACTAAGAATCCTTATTCAAATTTGTAGATAATCAATGCACGCACAATTCCGATTCACAAAACTGTGAAAATCTTGAAAATGTTTTTCATGTAACTATTGAACCTGACCAACAACCAGTACCTGAAAGTAGCACTAGTGTTAAAAGAAAACGTGGCAGAAAGAGAAGGGTGTTTTCCACAAAAAGAAAACGAGGCAGAAAGCGGAAGTTGCTTTCCAGTGAAGGTATTATTATTATAATTACTACTACTATTAATAGATATCTGCATTTATTTTTATGTATGATTTTGTGTAATATATATATATATATGCACGAGGGGTGCCCTGCTTTCACACCAATTTTGTGTAGGGAATCCAGGCTATTATATCTTCCAATTTCTATTATATTGATCTATATATATATTAATATTAATATAATATATAATATATATATATATATATATATATATATATATATATATATATATATATATATATATTATATATATATATATATATATATATATATATATATATATATATATATATATATATATATATATATATATATATATATATATATATATATATATATATATAATATATATATATATATATATATATTATTAAAAAAAAAAAAAAAAAAAAAAAAAAAAAAAAAAAAAAACTTTTTTTTTTTTTTTTTTTTTTTTTATAATAATAATGTTATCTAGATTCTTGTGTTCTTTGAAATATTAAAATATTTTACTCAGATTATGTTGGATCATTCTCATGTTGAAGGTTTTTATTGCGTTTCTGATAAAAGTGGTATTACATTTATTTCCTGAATGTTTAAATTTGTGCTCAATATTACTACTCCATTTGAAATTGCTTCTAGTATAGAAAAGCATGAGTTCGGTTCCAATTTCGTGTAGAAGGATATCGATTTAATTCTTCATTGTATTTCATTTTTTCTGGTTTAATTAACATGCTTTTTATAATCTTTTTTTTGTTGTATTTACTCTTGTAATTAATTTTATTTTTCTACCGAATATACATTGTTTTAGTTTTCATATGTACGCATTTTATCTTCCTGTTGCTACTTCTGATATTTAGATTTTTAATGCAACTTTATAAAACTATTGCATGGTCAAGTATAAATTTATTTTTGACTTTCCTCTCAAAGATTAACGCACTCCTGGATCGCTAACAAGACAAAGGAATTAGATTGACTGTTATAGCTCTCCATCGTAGAAGAGTGGACTTCTTAAAATCAGAAGCTAATATAATGTCATTAACAATAAAAGAAAAGATTTGGGTGTAAATACATATTTCAAGTACAAGAATGTCAAAATTTGATCATTTAGCATGATACACAGATTAAATATATAAAAAAATTTTTTTCTTGCATTCAATAATTTATCTTTTATAGGCAGATTAAAAAAAAAAATTCCATGAAAACTTAACTTTATCTCAAAGAATTGCTGTTATCATTTAACTTATAAATTGCAACTAAAAGAATATTTACTTTGATTTCAATTTAAAATTCACATCAAAAGAAATATAACACCTATAATATTTTAATAACTTTTTAGAAAAATTCATCATTTTCAGACTTAACCATAATGCCAGGGTTATGGATGTTACTAAAAAGGATGGATTCATGGATTGTGCTTATAAATATTAATAAATTTTAATATAAAATGAAACCCATTCTTTAGTACTTTATTTATGGCATAATTATTGCAGTACATATTTCTTATACATTTATATCAAAACCTTGCACCAAGATGCTATTTTTACAATTTCTCAATATATATCGGTGACAATAGGTACAGGTTTATCAACTCATATTTGACTTTAAAATCCGTGTATTAATTATTGAGTTGGGTGTCAAACAATTACATTTCATTCAGATTCCAGGATATGTTAAAATAACACTGCATGATGAAGTAGATACTGCTGCAAATTATTCTTCTCATGTATTTCTGCTACTTTAAAGTTTTCAAACACTCAGTATATTAGTAATAAAGAATTACAACTTAATGTAAGACATGTGAAATCATTGTATTCTTTTATTGTCATTTGTCAAGTCTGTCTTTTATTCAAGATTGGTCAAGTTTGCATGTGAGCCTAGTTGACGAGAACAAACTGAATTGATTAGACTTATTCAGCGTCCTTTATTTGTAGTTGCTCACCTTTCCGAAGAAACTCCAATCACTTTCCACAATTATTCAAGAAGACTTACTCCTCCAAATCATATTGGTTTGTCCAATATTTGGTTCATCACAAAAATATTACAACTAATTTGTATTAATAGTTCATTAAGTTTTAAATTTTGAAATATTCTTGCTTAAACCCTCTTTGAATTTTTAAATTTTGATTTTTTTTTTCATTAATTTATTTGATGTTCTTTCATATTGTATGTGTTGCATTAGTCAAGTTAAATTTATTACAAGTCTACAAGTTCGTAATTGGTAAGAAAAAAGTTTTTAAGAATTTTTAGGTACACGTTACGTATTGTTGGACACGTAGAATATATGGCATAGTCCAAATCTCGAACTGTCACTAAAGCCTACACAGACTTGCTTACTGGTACTTTCTATGAAAAGATATTATTCACTTACTTTATATATATATATATATATATATATATATATATATATATATATATATATATATATATATATATATATATATATATATATATATATATATATATATATATATATATATATATATATATATATATATATATATATTATGTAAACTTGCTGCAAATTGGTTCATCATTTATCTCAGATCACATATATTGCATGAGTAGTATATATTAATTTATTAATTTGAAGCACTTTGCTTTGATTAGAAAAAGTTAGTTAATTTAAACCAAAGCGTATTAGCTTGCTTGTCATTCGTTCTATGTAATTATTGCATTAGTAAGAATTTAATAATGTTATAACTGAAATTGTACACCCTTCTCATTAATTAAGCCTTACTACAGAATAGAAAGTTGGATTTTGTAAATATTATACTTAAAATTAATTATTCTTTTTCAGAAGGAAATCGAAAAAAGAAGAAAAGTGTTTTCGGATCTTTTCATAGATTAAATAAAAGAAAAGTTTTAAAGAAGAAATTGAACGAAAAAGGAAATCTTTATTCAAGTAATGTCACTTATGAGAATGAAGTGAATATGAACGATGTCACTGAAGATATGTCTTGTTCTGAAGACACACGTTGGGTGGGAACAGCAGAACAACTTTCAAAAATTTCAAATTTATCTCATATAGAGAACCTAGTTACAGAATTGGAGAGTACAATTGTGGAAGAAAATGAGAAAAATCAAGATACAGATGGTGGTGGTAAGGAAAAGTTTGTGAATGAGTCTAACCCTTCTTTAAGCAATATGCATAGTAAATCTTCCACAGATTTGTCTCCACAATTGCAGTCTCTAGTTTCTTTTTCTAAAACTTTTGTTTTAAATACTTCAACTTCAAGAAAGGAAGAAACCCCATCTTGTAATGAGAGAATAACAGTTTATAAAGGCAGTCTTAGTTCTCCTCGAAATAAAAATACCCATATAAGAGTTCTTGATTTTAATACACCAAGAAAGATTTCTAATTCAAAAAAAGAATCTCCAAAGGGAAGAGCAAATTTGAAATTTTCTCCTTCCCCTAACAAAAGTTTTTTTTTAAATACAAAAAATAGAAGAAGAGTAAGGACTCAAAGCTTGACTCTATCATTACAGAAAAATGTCCCATTAGAGTCTATATTAGAAAGTTCGCGAGAAGGAATTGATTCTTTTATAATTGAAAATGAATCGAGTGAAAAAAATAAGGCAATTGAAGTTAATTTCTGTAATACAGGTTCCAATACAAAAGATGTAATGGATCATTCTTTATCAGAAGGGGAATGTGCTGAATATGCTAATGACCGTGCCCAAATATCAAATGAATATTTCACTACAAAAGAAGTTTCTTCATCTCAAAAGAAATTGAAGTCAGTTTCTTTGCAAACACCAGGAAAAGATAATCCTTTGATTTGCCTCGAACCATCTACTCCATTTCCTGAAATAGCTACGGTTTCAACAACCTTACAAAATATACCAGGGACAGAATTAAATACCCCTAATCCTTCAAGCATATCAGTAACCTATTGCTACTCCATGTATAACATCTTGTGTAGATGAAAGCATTTCTCAAGACTCTTACTATGAACCATCGGAAAAATCAATTATTGACTCTTTAGAGGAAGATAGTATTGAAAGTACACTCATAAAAACGGCTCAGTTACATGAAATTGAAATGGTAAAATTAAAACAACAAGAACCACAAACTTCTCCAAGAAACTCTCAGGATTCAAATGAATTTGTACAGGAAAGAAAAATAAAAAAAAGTGAAGGTGATTCTCTTTTTAGTGGATTATTGAAAAATAGACCTAAATACAAATTACGGAAAATGACAAATAAAGAGTTGGGAGAAGCAGTAGAGCAAGAGATGAATTTGCTTGAACAGATGAGAAATTTACTTGAAGAACAAGAGAAACCTAATTCCAACTCTGAAGAAACTGATAGTACCTCAAAAGCTGGAGAACTAGATAAAAATGCAAAGGAATTAAAGAAAAACCGCATGTTTAATGAGAAAGGAAAATGTTCAAGTAAACAAAGAAATTGCGTTTCAAGAAAAAAAACTTCAAAAGCTCTTAATTCCATAACTTACGAAGATTTTGGAAATGACTTTGAACTACTCAAGGAGTGTTTTGTTGAATGCTTGCAGTGTTCATACATTGAAAGTGCAAGAACGTTATTACCTTATCATCTTGAATTGTTTGAGAAACAGAAATCTTATCAGTCTAATTTTCAAGAGGAGAAAATTGTCGAACATATGATAAAAATGATAAATTATTATAGTTCACCTAGTATGATGCGTTCGATGCAACAAAAAATAAGGAAATATAAAAAGAATAGGAATTGCGAAGAAAAAGAAACATCCTGTGATAAATCAGATAGTAAAAATCTTCCCAAAAAAAAGAATACAAAAGTCGAAAAAGATAATGAATCTAATAATGCTGATACATCAGTTAATATTTTAGAATGTGAAATTGATATTGTTATTGAAGGGAAATCGAAAAATAACCCACATTTAGAGTCAGAATCATTGGAAGATTTTCAAGGAAGGGAGAATTGTATTAATGAAACAAAAATTTCATCAATTGATAAACTAAATTTAACCACTAGGAATAAGATCAAAGAAAAGGAAAATAAAATTGAAAATTCATCGCGATTTAAAAGTAATGTAACCACACCCTTTAAAGCAAAACACTGTAATGAAAGTGATAATAATAACCTGTCTGTATACTCGCCAAAGAATAAAAAAAGATGTCGAAATGAAGATCATATTCAAACAGTTGGTAAGTTATTTTAGTTTTTTTTTAATATAGAATTTGGTTGGGATAAACTGTTGGAAATGGTATGGAAACCAACCAGAAAAATAATAAGGTTAAGGGAAAACATGGGATTTTTAAAACTCGATAGTGAAAGTTAGTACATGAATATGAGGGTAGTTGCATGATCACAAAAGCGTAGTGTATATAAAACTTTACTTAATAAACCAAGGAGTATTTACCAGGTACCCTTGTCCTTGTAGCTAAACTCCAAATAGATCAAATTACATTTCAAAACTTTATAACTTATATAAGTATATATATATATATAATATATATAATATATATATATATATATATATATATATATATATATATATATATATATATATATATATATATATATATATATATATATATATATATATATATATATATATATATATATATATATATATATATATATAATATATATATATATATATATATATATATATATATATATATAAGGGTAAATTAATTATAATTAAAAATTAGAAGGCTGAGTGATAATATACTTTACCATTGAAGTTACTCTTAAGAATTTGAAAGTAAATGTATCAATTTATTGTATCAATTTACATGAAATTAATTAAAATATGTAAGAAAAATCTTTTCACAAGGAATATCATTAAGTAAGTCTTTGCAGGCTTTTGTGCCCTTTTTAAAAATCGGAAAATGAATGAAAGACAATTAGTAATATAGACAATAAAACTTCTCTAATTATGAATAAAAATTATAAAATTAAATAATTAGTAAAATAAAGGGAATAAAATATTAAATATTGCTTATAAGAACATTATATTAAATATTGCCCTTCTCCTGTAGAAAGAATTAACATAATATAATAAATTTCCCATTTATCTCAGATTACTATTGAATTATTGAGGTTTTTAAAAATACGATTTTACATTTCGTGTGTTTACAGACGTAGGTATATTATTTTTATTATGGTTATCTTATAAATTATTTTGTATAGTCTATTATATTGTGATTCATGTCTTCTACGACTGTACTATTTGTTTTGAAGCAATACCCAGTTTACAATTTTCCGATGGTTTTGGCATGTATATACAGGAAGTTTCAGAATCAAAGGGAGGGAATAGTGGAAGAGTGAGAAATGTTCATAAATCTAGAGCAGGAATTATGTTGTTGATTGAAGACAAATTTGAAAGAGAAAGAAGCTGCTCATATTGAAGTAAAACAGGATTACACTTTCTTCAATAAATGGAGAAGAATGAAGAACTAAGAGAACCACTATTAGGATATCAAACCAGTTAGCAAAAGTGGATTATCCAGGAGAAGAGA
>SEYY01018830.1:7500-27500 GCA_009176605.1 Armadillidium nasatum | reverse complement strand
TGATGAAAATATCCCTTCCTTGAAGGGCCAGAAAAAGGTCTGGTGAAAAGGCTTCATCAAAGAGGAGAAAAGTTAATGAAAAAAAGGCTGATTCATCCTCAGGCAATGAAGTAAAAGTAAGGAATTATAAGTTTTCTAAATTTAGTATTTTAGTGATAGTAAAATTTCATTTCCAAGAACTAATGTTTTGAGTATATCTTTAACAAATTCTCATATTGATCATAAACATTCATCTTGACTTATTTAATATTCTCATCTTTGACCAAGTCCGAAGATTTGGACAAATCCCTGCCATTTACAAATCTCCATCACACTTCTCTTCCGATGGAGCACCAGCTCTTTAACTTGGTTTCGGTAGCCGCAACTATAACTCCCACTCCATCTCAATTTTTAGTCTTTGGTTTTCTCACTGATCTTCTACTCTCCGGTCATCAGTTGCACGTCCATTGTACAACATTTTTGTACCATCTTAATGCTTTTTGATGATTGTTGAAAATAATTATAGACTCCAGATCTAACTCACTCCTTATGCCCACAATCCTCAAATACTCCCATCATTGTAACTTCTCCAATCAATTCTCAGATCTCATCAATGCAGCTTCACCATACTCTTTACTTTTGTGATTAGAGTCCATGCCTCAACACCATACAATGGTGGTGGTCTTAGAATTATTATATTTCTTTTTTATAAGAACATGTGTACCCTTATGAACTGATATAGTTGTCTTGTGCATCTCGAGAGAGCACTTACTCCTTTCTCTATTTTTCCATTCTTGTCCACATTTGAACCGGCACAATAGTGAAATAGCTAGACATTTTCATCTCTCTTACCTAACCTTTCGCCCTCCGCAAAAACTCAACCTCATCCTCTTCCACGATCTCTCGACATTCCTTATTATTAATTTTCATCCTGCTCTTACATTGTAATTTTCCACCTCCATTGCATTTTGCAAATTGTCTCACCCCCACCCCCCTTCTCCTATTTCGCCACTGATGCTGTTTCATCAGCATATACCAACACTTTCCCTAGTTCCGTTTCTATATTTACTTCCGTCATGCAACTACCAAGCACGTAAATAGTAGCATTCTACTCTTCCTAATCCATGACTTTTACATATAATCAGTCACTTAAACCATGATTTGTTTTGACCGAACTTTTATTTCCTACATACATATTTCTAAAGACTTCTACGTATTTGAAATCCTTCCCATAATATTAGTAATAATTTTCCCACAGCTTTTCTTACCTTTTTTAAAACTTTTAAATGTTGCATACTTTTTTCTTGTCCACTTATTATTATTAATTATTGTTATTATTATTATTATTTTCTTTTCAGAAATTACCTAAAGATGAATCAACGACCCTAAGCATAAATGAGAAAAAGAATTTGCAATTATTACTAAATCTTATCAACACGAAAAAGAAAATATATATATAATATAATATAATATATATATATATATATATATATATATATATATATATATATATATATATATATATATATATATATATATATATATATATATATATATATATATATATATATATATATATATTATATATAAGTACCTGCATTGTTAATATTATTATTTACATATTAACTTGTTATATATTTATAAAGTAAAATTACTTTTAATTAATTTTTAAAAGCACCGAATATATATATATATATATATATATATATATATATATATATATATATATATATATATATAATATATATATATATATATATATATATATATATATATATATATATATATATATATTATATATTTTTATATTTTTAATTTTTTAATATTTTATAAAAGTATTTTATATTATATAATTTATATTTTAATAAGTAAAAACTCTTTTTAATAACGTTTAAATTACCGAATTTAATTTATATTAAAATTATTTATAAATTAACAAATTGTAATATTTTTGTTATTTTATGAAAATCTTTCGCTTATACTCTTGTTAGTATTTTAAAATCTATAAAACATTTTCTAGTTAATCCTTTCAAACTTCAGAATTTTAAAAGGGTCTTTTCTTGTATGGAGTCGTTCTCACACTGGATATTAAACAGTTACTTTTTAAACTAAAGGAAAAAAATTCCTCCACCGTTGCGTTTCGTATCTGATGTAGAAACTCCAGGCTGGCCCGTTGTGCCTCCTTTTAAGTAATGCCCATTGCGAAGGTAATGTAGACTTCGAGTAGTTTGTTCACGACGTGAAGATAGAAGAGTAACTCTTGTAGCATTAATATTCAAATGGTAATTATGCACATAAAATTTTTAACTGGAATTGATTATTTTATATTAAAGATACTCTAAAATTTTTAAAAAGTTTGAAATGCTCAAGAGCAGGGTTTAGTTTAACCAACTAAAAAAAAATTGTTTTTTGGTTTATTTAACGGAAGTAAAATGAGAAGCAGCATAAAACAAATATATAAGCTTTCACATTGAATAATATATATATATATATATATATATATATATATATATATATATATATATATATATATATATATATATATATAATATATATATATATATATATATATATATATATATAAAATAAAGGTCTGAGGGAGGTTGGTGGTATTAGAAAAAGGGCTAGAGTTAGGAGTGCTAAGATAAAGGAAATGTGTGGTTGGAGAAGGAGCTTGGTTGGAACGAGCTGAACAGAGTATGAGGAGATTGTTTTGGTTATGTTTGTAGAGAGAATAGTAAAGGTTTTTGTATCAGAAATAGAGGGTGTGAGAGATGTGGAGAGTTGGATGAATGGTTGTCAAGAGTTGTTAAGGGACAGAGGGATGTCCTGGGAGGAGGGTGTGTGACTGACAGAGGAATAGGAAGTAAGTGGAAAAGATTGGTTAGCGTGGGAATTGAATGAGGCCAGCGATAGGCACCACCACGATTGTGGGAAAGGTTGTAATAAATAAATAATATATATAGTCCAAATTGGTCTAAAAAGAATACCACATTGTTTTTTTTATAACTTTTGTTTCATAACCGAACTTGATCAAATTTCAAGAAATGTATAGGAATTTTATATCTAGAGTTCCATCGTGAAACATTTTAGATGTCTATTCCTGAAAAAAATGCTATGATGTTTTGAATTTTGGAGGAAAAAAAATGTTGAGATTTTGAAGGAAAAAAATTTTTTTTTCCTTTCTTTCTTTTTCTTTTACCTCACAATGTGTTTTTAAGAAAAGATATCTAAAATTTCTAACTATCGAACTTTAGTTATACCCTTCTTCTAGAGTTCTTGAAAATTTGGACAAGTTAGGTCAAGAAAAAAAATGTTATAAAGAAAAAAGTGAAAGGGTATCTATCTCCGAATCTCCGGAACACAGAAATTTGACAAGAACTCGGAAATGCGTATATCGCCCAATAATAGAGATTCCAGATATTTATCCTACGTTCATATGGTAAAAATTTTATTTCAGAATATAATAATCGATAAAAATGTCTTAACCCCCTCAAACTTTGGAAATTTTGAAATTTCTTTGAAAATTGGCCCAATTTGATAGGCTATATCTCAAAACCAACAAATAGCATTGAATGGTTTATTGATAGAAAGTTGTAGCCCTGTCCATCCTCTATACACCTATCAAAAATGAGAAATTCTTTACGTGTAGTTTATTTATTTATTTTTTTTTTTGTCCGAAAGTGTAAATTTTCCAAAATTGAAAAAAAAAATTTGACAGTTGGGCAGAAAAGGGTATATAACTTTTTTCCTTCTAAAAATCAGATAACAAAACTCTGTTAAAAGATTTGTGAATATACATTGAAATTTTCAGGTCATTTCGAACAGTGATTTGGGCACACTGATCATTTTATTGTTTGTTTAAAAAAGGGGAAAATTAAAAATAATAAAAAAAAACTTTCTAACGTCAATAAACGAGTTTTTTTCAGCGGGAAAAGAAGCACACAACTTTCAAATTTCTGGGTAATCGGTTTAAAGTTTAAAAAATTTTCAGCATTGAACCTTTCCCCTAGTATAAAACTTCCGGAAATTTATTGTTCCATGAAAAAGTTTATCTTGTTCTCCAGAGTAATATAAAGTGACCTATATTATATTAAGTTCTACATTTTTTTTCATTTGGGCATAATTATAAAGAGTACCGTCTTTGCACTCATAGAAACTAGTTAAATCTTTAAAAGAGGGTTTTTTCTACCTTGAGAGATAGCATATACCCTTTAGTTGTAAATATGGTCACGAAATTCTAGAATAAACTAACTAAGAAAACATAAATATGTCTTTACTGTACCTATATATTAAATATAATTAATTTAACTTAAAAGTTTACATGTAAAAATTTGAGTTTTATACTTTTTGGCATATTATTTGTCATGATGGCGGAAATATAAATATAAACGATAATACACAGGATACACAGACACACAGCTACTCTTACCTAGGTCTTTATTTACATGTATATCACATAGTACAACAGCGTGATTCAATATACGAGATAGAATGAGCCTACAAGTTTTATCACATGGGTAGTTACATAATAGAACATAGTAAATGGTAACAGAAAATATTCATACATTATTAATAATACATATACTTTAGGTTAACTCTAACAATACTAATTTTATGAGCAAATTTTTTTGAAAGATGGTGGTTTGGAAAACACAAGTTTTATGTTCCATGTCACCGTTACTATTATGAAATTATGTAACTTGAGGGTAGGGGGGAAGGAGAAAAGAAGAAAAAGCTAAAATGAAAGGTCACCCTCAGACTCGTCAAATTAAAAAGTTCAGTTTGGTAAACAAGATTAATATATTTGATTGTTAGACTCAATCTAGAGTCCTCAACAGGCCGAAATAGGCCTATAGAATGTGAGTATTACCAAAGTTTACAATTACTGAAAATGATTTGGATATTTCTGTTATCTGAAATAAGTTAATATCCATAATTAGTTATCATTGGAATGCTTTGTCAAAAATTCTTAATTCTCTTAATATAGTCTAACTTTGATTTCTTTCTTTAAAAGAATTCTTAAATTTGCCTAATGTTGACCAGATATGCACTGCTAGCTTAGGACTTTTCAAAATTTGAACTTTTAAAAAAGTACAAATATAATAGCTTTGATATATCAAGAGCATGGAAACATCAGATGCAGTAAGAACTTACATTGGGTTAGCAAAAACTATCTCATATCCTTTGTAGAACATAGGCCTAATGTTATTTAAGTAGCCTGTATAAGAGTATAAGAAAATTGAGTTATAGTTTCGCAGAATATGGCCAGATGGAATTTTATCATATAGTATTTAAATTTACTTAAACAAGTATAATTTACTATAAAGTTAAAACATTTTAATAAAATAATTTTGACAATTGTCGAGCTTTCGTGCTCAAATAGTCTATGCATGACCTTACAAAATTTACCAACATTGCCAGAATAACCATCCAAAAGTAGCCATACAGAAACACCATCAAACCAAAAGTTCATCTAGTCAATTTGTCCTGAAGAAGTGTCTCGAATGATGAGCACGAAAGCTCAACAATTGTCAAAATTAATTTTACTTAAAATGTTTTAACTTATATAGTGAATAAAAAGTGCCTAATTATATTTATCAATCAATATAGATATAATATATATATATATATATATATATATATATATAATATATATATATATATATATATATATATATATATATATATATATATATATATATATATATATATATATATCAGTTTTCAGTATTAAATTATACTATACATTGTACTAAATTACTGGTATTTGTGTCTTTAATAATGTTTGTTATAATTTAAAAAATAATGTAATATAAATATATAGGGCATAACTATATAATATTTATCTATTTAGATCACTGCACCTTAACTATACTGTGTATAATATAAAGTTTACTCTCTTGGGCATATTGATATTTATCAATAATGATGCTAATATCAATATTGATCACCTCACATATCAAAAATAGTAGTATTCCTATGCACTAATAGTATAATTTTTTAATACTGAAAACTGATATTTAAATGTTTTACTAGTAATTTTTATTAGATTTTTATAAATTAGAAAATATACTTAGAATAGTATACATAATGAACAATATAGCCAACCCCCTACAAAATTGAGATATTTATTCCTAACTCAGATTACTTATACTTTATAGAAACTAGGAATCAAATATTAGGTATTAAAGAAAGCTTAGCTTACTCCAAATTCCAAAATAGTTTGTTCTTTCTTTTTTTCAAAGTATTGGAAGACCAGGTTTCTATTCATTTGTTTTTAAGAATTTCAGAGCTTCTATATATATATATATATATATATATATATATATATATATATATATAATATATATAATATATAATAAATAATAATATATATATATATATATATATATATATATATATATATATATATATATATATATATATATATATATATATATATATATATATATATATATATATATATATATATATATATATATATATATATATTATTCAGGAGCTTGAGTTTTATGGGAAGAGCTCTCAGTCGGTTGAGTTCTTCTTATTTCAGCTTCACTTTCGTAAAAACAATGTCCTCAGAAGGAAGTAAACAGACAAATCGGTTGGGATTAGAGAAGTCTCCATATCTATTACAACATGCCTACAATCCTGTTGACTGGTAATATTGGCTATAATTTCAGCATTGCACTCAGTGTTTGTTGTATGTTTAATATCTTTTTTGAAAATTTTGCTTAAAATATTCTATTTTCATTATACTAAAGGTATCCTTGGGGAGAGGAAGCATTTAAGGCAGCAAAAGAGCAAAATAAACTGATATTTCTTAGTGTTGGTTACTCAACTTGTCATTGGTGTCATGTAATGGAAAGAGAAAGTTTTGAAAATGCTGAAATTGCAAAGTTGATGAATGAAAATTTCATTAATATAAAGGTTGACAGAGAAGAGAGACCTGATGTGGATAAGGTTTATATGACCTTTGTTACCGTAAGTAAATTTTATCATTATTTGTTATATAATTGAAGATAAGTAAGTTCATGTTATCTCTTATTATATTGATATAGAAAGAGTTAGCTATGTTGGGTTTTGTCATTATATATCTGGAGAAGTCAACTGTCTTTATGAACCTTTTATCATTTTGTAATCTTTATTTTGTATTTTATATGATAAGGAAAAGGTTATAATAGATTTGAGCTTTTGATCAACCATTTTATTTATTTTTTTATGTACAATTACATAATATTTTTTTAAGGCTGCAAGTGGTCATGGAGGGTGGCCAATGAGTGTGTTTTTAACACCTGAATTAATACCTGTCTCAGGAGGAACATATTTTCCTCCAAGTGATAAGTATGGAAGACCAGGATTCTCTACAATATTAAATGCATTAGCTCAAAAGGTGATAACACTTGACAGGTTTTTTAATTTCTCATAGATGAGCTTTTGGGAATGCTGTTAATGGTAATGCACAAAATCTATCAGAGTAGTTATATTTCCTGTTTAAGTACAAGTATATAGTATTCAGTTTTAAAAATCAAAATAGTTGAACATTACAATTGAGTAATAAAATTGAAATTTTATTTGATAAAATTTAAAAATTAAACTCATATACACTATTACTGACACTACTGTTATGTTAAAAAAAAAAAATCTGTTCAAAAGTTATCTATACTGATTAAGTGTTTCACATTTAAAATGGTCTTCATAAAATTATTCTTTCATATCTTTTTTTTTTTATTTCTATTTTCTCACTTCTCTTTCCTTCTCTGCTTAAATATATATATTTTACTAAATTTCTAAATTATGTAAATGTTCTTAATTCATTGATTATTATTCACTGTCTGACTCTTACTCCAACAAAACTTAAGAAATCCAAGCCTACCCTCAGTTTTCCTTAAAAATTTTTTGTGAATACTTCTAAAGGTATGGTTGTGACTTGTGCATCACAGAATTTATTCTCTTTTCCTAAATCTGTAATGAATGTAAGCATTTGTCAATTAACACTCAAATGAGAAGCTAATGATGTTTATTTGAAACCACTACCGTTTGTTACTTTTTAGTCAAAACAATACAAAACCTTTTTTTTTTTCCTTCTCCAAAGTAAATAAGTCCATATACAGATAAATAATTGTTCAAGTGGAAAAAATGATTTAAAGTGCTTTTTCAAAATCAAAATATCTATATTAGTTTGCTCTAATGAATTAGTTACATAATTCTTTTATTTTATAGCATTATCTTAATTTGATGCAAATTCTTCTAATTTTATTTACTTTTTATAACAGTCTAGGCTTCATGAGATTCATTTTGATTTATGGTTTCTCTCTTTTCTTATCTCTGTTCCTTAAGAAGTATATTTATGATTTACAGAGAGTACTTTCATTGATACAGGTATAACTTTGTGCTTTGACTCTTATACTCAAAGATGACACATTTAATTGCTCACAAGTTATATATATATATATATATATATATATATATATATATATATATATATATATATATATATATATATATATATATATATATATATATATATATATATATATATATATATATATATATATATATATATATATATATATATTCTAGTCAACAACTGGTAGTGGAGGTTGGCCAATGAGTGTTTGGTTAACTCCAGAACTGAATCCTATATATGGTGGTACTTACTTTCCTCCATATGACCGTTATTTTGGTCGTCCAGGTTTTCCTTCAGTATTAACTTCTATTGCTTCTCAGGTTAGATTTCATATATAATTATATATATATATATATATATATATAGTATATATATATATATATATATATATATATATATATATATATATATATATATATATATATATATATATATATATATATATATATATATATATATATATATATATATATATATATATATATAGTTATAAAAATTAATTAAATTGAAAAATTATATAATTAATGGGATAAAATCAATTCCTAAGAAGCAATATTTTTTTTTTTCATTAGACATTTGTATTTTCTTTTTCTGTGATGGATAAGGGTTTAAGGTGACATAAGTATCTGGTATCCTTAATAGTTTCCTTTCTAAATTAATGTTTAATGTTTTATTGTCATTAGGCTCTTTTATTAAATTCATTTCTTTTTAATTAAGCCTGATTTTTATGTTGCAACTTTCTAGCTTTTGTAGCATGTATTTATACTTAAAATAATAATTGCTGCTTGCTTTTAGCTTTTTTTCATTATATATATATATATATATATATATATATATATATATATATATATATATATATATATATATATATATATATATATATATATATATATATATATATATATATATATATATATATATATATATATATATATATATATATATATATTTTTTTTTATTTTTATTACACAAATAGAAAAATGAGTCTTAAGCATTTTGATTTGTTAGTTTTATTAAAAGAAAAAATAAGATTTTTTAGTTATTAGTTTAATTTTTAAATATCATTTCATTTATGTGAAATTTGAAATTTCGGAACTACGTAGCTTAAGATTTCCAATCAGTATTTGAAACACCTAAAATAGAATTGAATTGAATTTCAGTGGAAGTCTGAGGAAGAGAACTTTAAAGATTCAGGGAAGAAAATTATGGAGGTTCTACAACGAACTTCTCGTTTGGTAAACACATCTTCCTCAGAGTTACCAACTGAAGAAGTTTTCAGCAAGTAGGCAATGTATATTTTAGTTATGGACATTCCTTAATTTTCGGGTTGTTGTACTATATAATAATTTTTTGGAAAATTCAGTTTCTTGTTGAATTATTGGTTGCATTATCTTCCGATAAGCTAAATGAAATCTTTTTCATTAAAAGGAAACCAAATTAATGGTGTGAAATATATTTTATTTTAGGTTATTAACTACAGACGTTATACTTTTTTTTTTTGTAAATGGATGATAAGTAGGAATATGATTTTACTTGTCTCTAATTTCAGAGCTTTTTCACAGTTCTCAGGAATGTATGAACCAGTTTATGGAGGTTTCAGTACTGCACCGAAGTTTCCTCAGCCGTCTAACTTTAATTTTTTGTTTTCCTATAAAGCACTTTACCCAGATTTAGATGATGCCCAAGTAAGAAATTCTTTATTCTGCATAAAACTTTTTTTCATATTAGTATTTAATTGCAATCATGAATTAATGATTTAATATTTACTTCTGTCAGTGATAGTTTTGTACGGAAAAACTTACGTAAAACATTTTTTTAAATAAATATTGGCCACAGATAAATTGAGCTCATATTTCATAAGATCAATTATTTTAACTGAAAGTATTAATGATATATATTTAGATTTATTTCTTTGCTTATTCATTTTTTATTTTATCTTTTTAGAAAGGTGTTGATATGTGCATACATACTTTGAAAATGATGGATAAGGGAGGAATCCATGATCATATATCAAGTGGTTTTGCTCGTTATTCAACTGATAAGAAATGGCATGTTCCACATTTTGAGAAGATGCTGTACGATCAGGGGCAATTGGTTATGGCGTATTTAGATGCCTTTTTATGCACAAACGATCAAATATTCGCTAATGTTGTCAGAGACATAATGACCTACGTTTTGAGAGATTTAAGTCATCCGGTATGTTTTGCTATATTTGTCGAAATTTTTCAGTTTATCATTTTAAAATTAGTTGTTGGTCGATCTCTTGAATAGAAATTGGATATTTCTTTAATGCAGAAATAGTCTGTCTGTCTTTGTCACGCCCCTTTTAAACTGAAGCGAGGCTTGATCAAGGAAGTATCCAATCTTAGCAGAAGAAAAAAGTAGCTTCCCTATTGATTTTAAAGACTATCCCGAAAGATTCTTCCATTTTTTTTGAAAACACTTCAAAACCAATACTTTTTCTATTGTTTATAGCTTGGTTTTAAATTCGGTAACCATACTTAGAGTTTTCTACTCTTGACTCTTAAACTCTCTCTCTCTAGCATTTGAATTGTTGCATCATTTCCCTTTTTTATAATGTCACTATTACAATACATACACTGCTCTTCTAACCTCTGTATTCATATACCGTCTCAGTTAAGGAGAACTCGAGTAACGTCACTCCACACAATATAATTACCCTTTCTTTGTCAAGCTCTCTGACCTTCAGTCCTAACCGCTATACTCATTCTTTTTGTACTCTACTGGGAAAGCAGATTGATAAGACTAATAAGATGAAAAACCAATTTTTTTTTTTTTTTTTTTTTTTTTTTTTTTTACAGAGAAACTTCTTTTATTCTATTTTGTGTTTTGATTGTCTTTACATATTTAGTAATTATTGTAACTTAATATTCTGGGGTACATAAAATCTACCACAGACCAATGAATCGACCTACTCAGAAAATTACCTAATAATTAATCCAAAACCTATAGTTTGAATATATTTTACGTTTTGTTTATTCGTTTATGACTCACTGTAAGCAGTCATTGTCGGAAGAGAATGTATATTAAGACTGCACTTAAAATAGAAATATTAAAAAAGTTGTTACAATTATATTCACATATTTTTGTCACCAAATACGAATAAAAGTATAAAGAATGATTTGATTTAAACTCCCAACTTTTCATTCCTATTACTTATTCAATAATATTGTATTATCTAAATATGCTGTTAAATTTCTTACCACAAGTACCATGGGTAAAATTTTTATATTTATTATTTCATTTTAGCTTGGAGGATTCTTCAGTGCTGAAGATGCAGATTCTTATCCTACACATACATCTCAGAAAAAGAAGGAAGGTGCTTTCTGTGTGTGGACTTATCAAGAAATTTGTAACCTCCTTTCTGCTCCAGTGGCCGAAGAAAGTGACATCAAACTGTTCCAGATATTCAGTTTTCATTATTCAGTTGCACCTAATGGAAATTTAGATCCCTATCAGGTATATATTTTTCTATAATTATATTTAAAATATTTCATTGAAAATAAATATTTTTAGCTTTAATCATAATGGTTATATTTCATCAGTCATGGTAATGAAAGCTTTCCATATTATCAGTTGGTATTGAATAACACCGAAGGTGAAATTTGTCATATTTTTTCTCGATATAATGTGTTAAAGTTTGGTTGGTTAATATTTAAAAGTTATTTTTCTTTGGAGTGCAAATAGGAAGCATCAAGTTTTTCAAGTCAAGAAAAATATTAAATATTATATCAGAAACACCTAGTAATAGTAACTCACAAAAGACCAAATTGAACCTGAACGAAATTAAAAAATGGATTTTTTTCCATCTTTTCTATATTCATATAAAGTATTTTTTTAATCAGGATCCACATGACGAACTAAAAAATCAGAACGTATTAATAGTTCATGGCTCAATAAGCGAAACTGCTTCGGAATTTGAAATAAGTGAAGAAGAATGCAAAAAATATTTGGAAAGATGTAGGGAAATATTATATGAAGCTAGGCAGGAACGACCTCGTCCTCATCTTGATGATAAGATGCTCACAGCTTGGAATGGTAAGACATTTTTAAAGTAGACTTAGAACTTTATGGCATTTGTTAGCTGTACTCATTATTGCTTTATAATATTATTGGATGCTTTACAGAACATTTAACTTGTTATAATCTCTTCCCTATTTGAAGGTTATCACATTGTCATTAATGCTTTTATTTCCTTTTTAGGTATGATGCTTTCTGCAAGTGCAAGAGCTGCTGCAGTTTTAAATGATGCGTCCTATTTGGAAAGGGCTTTGAAAAATGTTGAATTTCTAAAAAAATATTTGTACCAAGACTCTTGTTTACTAAGAGCTGCTTACAAAGGAGATGATGATCAGATAAGTTTGTATGTAAAGCCTTTTAATATCTCTTTTCTTATGTGTTTAAAAATTTTAATTATTCCCCCCAAAAAAAGAAGAAAAAAAAGTAATTTTTCTTTATTAAGCAGTGGCTATCCTTAATTTGTTAAATCTGAAAACTTGCCAATGATGATTGTATATTTTCTTTGAATCATTAAATCATTTGTGCAAATAATATTGTAATTGAAGTTATTAAACTTCTTAAAGTTCGAATCTCACGGGCATTGCCTTATTCGAGGAGAGTAACTTATCTAGGTTGTATTACCCAAGATCCGCATGTGGTATCGAACCGATACCCTTAAGAACATTAGTTTATCACTCTATTCGTTATGAAACGGTACACTGAAGCGTAGTTCTGTTCGTTTAAAAAAAATTTTTTTTTTTACTACAATCTAAAATGTACTGTGGTAGTTTTCTTTTTAACTGGAAAAGCATTAAATTCCATATGTACCTATCTTCTTGATCTTAAATTCCGTAATTTCAAATATTTCTTATTATTAGTGTTTTTAAATGGTTAATTTTTTCATAACATATTTTACTTTTAAAGCAGTTATCAATTTTTAAAATCCTTAAATGTTTTCAGTATACATTTTTATTAAATCATTAATTTTTATGTATATTTTTACTAGGTACTGCCACTCAAAGGCAAAACCCTATTCTAGGAAAGGGTATAACATGAATTTGAATAAAATCATTATATACTTCTTAGTTAAATTATTGAGTTTGTCTTTTATAATTTCGAATTAATACTTAGTTAAAGTAATTACTCTTGGTGTTAACATTAATACTTGATATTTCATTCCCATTTTCTCGCTTTTGGGTATATTATAGTCCAACTCTATAAAATTCCATAATTTTTCATTTTGATAAGTAATAACAACGAAGTAATTTTCAGAGGTCCACAAATAAAAGGATTTTCGGATGACTACGCTTGGGTTATTCGTGGCCTTATTCATCTTTACAATGCAACTTTGGATGATCAGTGGCTTCGGTGGGCTGAAGAACTTCAGGATAAGCAAAATGAACTATTTTGGGACCCCGAAGGTGGTGGATATTTTATGGCTCTAAAGGAGGATGAATCAATTCTCCTGCGACTTAAAGATGGTACATTATTTCGCTTTATTAGTAATCAATTGAAAAAATTAACTTCGAAGTTACTAATATTAATATATTAATGTGTTAATCATTGAATAATACTTTACGAAACTTTGCTTAAATAAATGAAAAATTTATAGATCATGATGGCGCTGAACCTTCTGTTAACTCCGTGTCTGCTGGGAACTTGATTCGCTTGTCTCGGACTTCTGAATCGTACCGACTTCGAAGAAAATGCTGTAATTATATTCAAAATATTTAATGATCGTTTAGCAAAGGTTCCCGTTTCTTTACCTGAAATGGCTGCTGCTCTCATGCTTCATTTACATCCAGCGGAACAGGTAGTTGTACAAGTATTTTTTTTTTTTAGTTTTAAGTAGGAAATTTTAAGGAAAAGTGAGGTAATGAATATACTTGCTATTTCTGTGGTAATTAATCTGTAAAACGTTCTTTGAACAAATGGCAGATCTAGTAAGTAAATTCATAGGAAATGAAAGACACAATTAAACCGTTACAATTTACAATATTGCAATATTTTTAGTTTAGATTTTTCATGTGTCAATTAGAGTTAATAAGTATTTGTATTTTAGCCGTACACATTAATTAAATATCAAACAAAGAGCAGCTTGATAAATGGAACAGAAGACTTTTATTCTGTTTTAAATTGTTGAACTTTTGTAACATTTCTAAATGTATATAAATTTGTACATTATAAATTTAATTCGAGTTAAGTTTGAAGTTAGATCCATGATTAGTGATGGGATGATTAATCGTCGTTAATTTTTTTTCTCCCGATTATTTTACCAATTAATTTACACATCTAGGCTTATGTATATATATATCTCTCTGCTCCACCCTCTTCTATTGAGAGTGAAAGGCTGTTTAGTAGTGAGGGCCAAATACACACTTCAAGATGACATCGATTTAGCTCAGAAACTGGAGAAAAGATTGTTTCTGCATCACAATTTAAACTCTCTAAATTTAAAGTACTTAAATTTTTTCATATCTGTCCATGTTCTCACATATTAAAATTTTAAAATTATTGTTCTGAATATACTATTTTACAGGGTGTTCTACTCGCTCTCGACCGCAGATATGCTCTTATAGATATCAAAGTAGTAATAAGTTAATAAAATTTGCCACGAACAAACTTTGGTGTGAGAATCTTGCTGATATCACAAGTATTGGAAGTTCATCAAGGTATACCAGCACAAGCTTTTTCATGTTACGGAAGATTGCCGCAAACATATTTTAAGTCAGTGTCAGTTGCCTGCAGAATGTTGTTCTTCAGTTGGACGAGAGGACGTGGCTTGTTGCGAAGCATTTTCTCTTTCAGTATGCCCCATAGGAAGAAATTCGGCTGGGTAAGGTCAGGCGACCTTGGTGGCCAAAGCCCCTTGGAAATTACCCGATCTTCAAAGAAGGACGGACTCAATTTTGTACATGCTGACGTTGGATATGTGACAAGGGGCATCATTCTCCTGAAAAGAGCCAGAACGGAGCTCCTCGTCATCAAATGATTTACAAACTCGTTGAAGATGTTCATATGACCAGTACTTTTATATCTAAAAGCTCATATCTGGGGCCCAGAGCAAGTGGTACACCCTGTACAATATATTAAAATCACATGTATTTACACATTTAAAAAAAGAAAAGACCATTTAATTCTTCCTTATTACAAAATTGTTAACTTTATTACAATAATGAAAATTTTTAAAATATGCTTTTCAATTTCATCATCATCATCATCGTTAAAAAGTTCTTAATTGTCCCATCACTACCCATATTATTATTTTAAAATGATTAATACTAGATTTATTTTAATTCCCTTTTTTAAAAAAAAAAAAAAATTCAGAAGGGTAATTCTGCATATTAACCTTTTGTATCTTACTAATGTTGATGTATATTTTTTTTATGCAGATTATTATTGCTGGGGATAAAGAATCTTCCTCAGTGAAAGAGATGCTCAATGTCGTCCACACAAGCACATTTAATCCTAACTTCATTATTTTATTTGCCGACGCCAATGTAGAATCTTCACTATTATACTCCAGACATGATAAATTAAGGAAATATGTTCCGGAGGACTCTGAAGCAAGAGCTTATGTTTGCAAGAACTTTGTCTGTTCGTTACCTCTTAAAACTTCTTCTCTCTTGAAAGAGAAAATTGTTAACGATTAAATTTATTTAAATGGATGGGTTTAAAAAAATTTATATTTTAATATTTTATATTCATTTTTTGTATTTTCATTCATTCCAGGTTTGATTTGATTTGACTTTTAAAACTTTATAAAATATCATTCATTATTCAAAAAAAAAAAAAAAAAAAAAAAAAAGTCGAACCTGGTTTTATCTTTTAAAAAAAAAAAATTTTCAAATATTTTTTTATTGTTAAATTGTTTGTTGTTTCGGTCAATTATTGGACTGAAAATTGAGAAAATAATTTATTTTACTATGATTAGGAAGTTATATATATTTTATGAAAGAGATGTAGAGACACGAATATTATGCCTTTCGTAGTTTTTAGTTTTGAAATTTAGGAAACATTTTTTTTCTTTCTGAGGCTTTTCCTTCATGCAAATATACTCATATAGCTTGTTTAAAAAATACATGTTCTTAGAAATTGAATGATATAAAAGATAAGTCTTATAATCCACAGACCAGAAATATCCAAAAAGGTTTCTTGTATAAAATATGCATAAGACACATTTTTTAATGTTTCTGATGAATGGGTTAAAACGATCATCTATTATACCATTCATATATATAGTTTCAAACAGATGCCTACCTAAATAGAAATAAGCGTATTTTAAATAATAATAATAATAATTTCTTGTACTACTATATAGTATGCAGTCTACAAATTTTTGGATGCAAAAATCAGTGAAGATACAACTGCATGGCACAAGAACACTGTCTACGAGGATGATGCTCCTCTCATACCCTCCCCCACCGTGAGTGGTGGTGATTACTTTTTAATTATTTACCTACCGTTCACGCATACTATAGAGTAAGTAAAAATGTGGTACGCATAGTATTGCAGCAACTAATTTTTATATGTTCATGTCCCTTTTGTCAAGAAAGTGAGCAAATAAACTCGCAGGTAGTAAGACTTTTTAGAGTAAATGTTTTCCAGCAGTTCTGTCTGTAGTAATTATTCATTTTAACGCGATTTTATGGGAGTTTCTAATTCCTTTGCCTTATTTCATTCGTGATTCTTTTTAAATATGATCAGTATATGCTTGTACAATTAGAGAAATTTTGTTGGTCTTTTGAAGTGAGAGTGAAAAGAAACTAGGCCCAAAACAGAGAACATTTAAGTTCATAATGATTGAATTTATTTTTCATCAGATTATACAAGATGCAATATTTCGACTATGTATGGAGTATATATATATTATGTTAAGAATGGCAATAACTCAAAACTGATATAAGCTGCCTAATTTTATTTCGCATTGGAAGTCTGGTAAAAGTTCCAATTTCCGTGAACTCTTGTTTTATTAGATTATTGAGAGGAATAGAATAATTTGGGACCTTGTCTGAAGTACCATATAACTGAGAAAATAGGTGATACCTTTTGAAATTTATATTTTTGACATTGTGTAAAACTGAAATGAAATAATTTAATGTCTTTGTAGTTAACTAAAAGAGTGAATGAGAAAATAAGGAAAAAATTTTGATATTATTGCTAGAGTTAGTTATATATTTTTCGAAAGGTTTCTTCGTAAATAAGAAAATTTATTTTACAAATTGATTTCTTAGTGTTTGTGGTTACACACGATCTATTATTGGAAAACCGTTTTATTAGAATTTTCTCTGATGAAATGATAATTTTGAGAGCTTTCATTTAATGCGTCTTCCACGAAATGAATGAAATGGATTGGGTAATAACTATCCTATTGTTTCAGTGAATAAAATTATTACAAAAGTATAGACACTACTTCAAATCGACAAGGATTATTATGTATATTATCCTTGTACTATGCAGTGTTGGAGAAAGTTTCTTCCATATTATTATTATTATTATATATTTTTGCTTTACTAAAGGTGATATTTAGTATATAGGAGTTTCATACATAGTGTAATGGAATGTTTTTAGCAAATGAAAATTTTTATTTTTTATGTCTTTTATTTATTTATTTATTCCTCGTCTTTTTCTACTCAAATTTATTACACAAGATTAAATTCTCAGAAAAAAAAAGAATTATATAAGTAAGAATAATTCCTACCTTATGTCCTTTAAAAAAAAAAAGAATATCTTCGATTTTAAAATATTTACCACCATTAGCAGTGGTTAAAGCAAGTCATTTAAGTCTACATGAAATCTGCTTTTTTATTCATGCAACTCAAAAAAATTTATGAACCAAGTTTTTTTTTTTTTTTTTCTAATTGATAGTGACAGTTTAAGTTTATAAGGTTAAAAAGTGATAAATGATAATATTTAACATAATTACCTTTTATATATTTTGAAATTGAAGTGAACAAAAATGAGAATACACTTTTAAAGCAACTCGACAAGAAACGAACAAATTTGGGCGCCGTAAAGATAATGAAAGGGGGCTCCCCTGTGCCCCCAGAACGCTGTCCTGTCTAAATTACGGCTCTGAATACAGCCTAATTAAAGCATTTGAACAATTATTCTCTATTTTAATTTTTTCTTGTATGCTTCCAGTATCATATTTCTTATATTTGAAAAAGTATGTAATAAAAATAATGATACACACACTTTGCAATAAATATAATATATATATATATATATATATATATATATATATATATATATATATATATATATATATATATATATATATATATATATATATATATATATATATATATATATATATATATATATATATATATATATATATATATATATATATTTTTTTTTTTTTTTTTTTTTTTTATTTTTTTTATATATATATATATATATATATAATATATATATATATACATACATATATATATATACATACATATATATATATACATACATATATATATATACATACATATATATATATACATATATATATATATATATTATATATAATATATATATATATATATATATATATTATATATATATATATATATAAATATATTATATATATATATATATATATATATATATAATATATATATATATATATATATATATATATATATATATAATAATAGCTGTGGAATCAACTCCTTATACACAATCTACAATCACAACTTACAATTAGTAATTATATTAAGAGTAAATTTAGTTTTTGGGTTTTAATTGATTGAATGTATTAAGTAATAGACTTCTTGAACAGCAGTCGGAGGAATCAAAGTATTTCGCAATTTTTTTTTTTTAATCTAATCTTAATATCTCTGATCTCTTACCAGAACTGCAGGTGGCATCGGTTTTAATCGAAATATGGGTTCGATTTTCCGATTTTAATTCCGATTCCGATTAAAGTGAACATGCGACATTAATCCCGAGAAGTCTTCAATCCCCCCAAAATATACCGATTCCATGATTCCCGATTTAGATTCCTCAACTCTTTCTATCATACATCTCGTTTTTTTTTTTCTTGAATACAATAAATATAATTTCTTTACCAAATATATACCCGAATTAAGCCTTTAATAATTTTCTTTCAATAAAAATCTGTAACAAATCAAAGAGAAGCATAAAATAATGAAACTATACCAGTCTGCATCAATCCTGCATTTGAATGTCGCAGAAGTGCCAAATTATTATAAATCGTATAATATTGCTAAATTTCACTAAGAGGAGTTCAACTCCAGCTCTTTTGTTGACGTCTTACCCGTCATTTTTCCCTCCCCAATGCATTATCCATTTTTAAAGAGTTTTGTAAATCAAATTTTCATGTTTATTTCCCTCAATCTCACATCAAAGTACAAATTTTGTCCGTATTGTGAAGAATAAGTCTTGTTTTTCAAATACAAGAATGAAACGATATTTTTTTCCTTATTAACAGCCTCCTCAAAAGATATCATAAAAGGCAGAAAATATATATATTTATTTCTTTAATTTCATCATGACATTTAAGACTTATTTTCTGTATGAACATGTCTTGCAACCTTATTTGCTCCCAGATCTTATACTTTATCAAAAT
>SEYY01018829.1:392500-395000 GCA_009176605.1 Armadillidium nasatum | reverse complement strand
ATATATATATATATATATATATATATATATATATATATATATATATATATATATATATATATTCTCAGTTTGAAAAATGCAATAATCTCTCTGGATTCTCTTATTTTCGTTGTTTCTTGCATTTGCTTAGAAAAACAAACTGACGTTGCTTCCTCTTTGTCCTCACCTTTTCTTGCTTCAGAAGCACAACACAGCTTTATTTATTTTCTTTTAACATCTTTTCCACTTTTTTTATTAATTCGTTTTTTTATTGTTTTTTTTTTTTTTTTTTTTTTTTTTTGTGCTGAGTATTTATATTATATTTATTTAACTTTAGTTTGTAGTTTTGTTAAATTAATTTTTTTTTCAGATTGTATTTAATTAAGCAAATTTTTTCTTTAAAATTTTCGTTTTTCAATTCTTTTAATTTTTAGGATTATTTTGACTATTCAGCAAATTCCTAATATTAAATTCTTTTAGTTTCAATTTGTCTATAAGTTTGTTGGATGTTTTCAAGTGCAATTTTACTAATTCTCTTTGAGCTATTTTCTCTTTGATTTTTTTCTTTTATATTTTTTTTAATTTTTTTTTATGTGCAGTAATTCTATTTTCATTTTGCTTTATATTTGAATTTGTCGTGTATTTTCATTTGCTGTTCTATTAATGGTTTTTAAGCTAATTATTTCTTTATATTTTCTTTATTAAATTTTTGGGTTTCCTTATTTCTGCATTAGGACGTACACTATTATGATTCAGTTTCTTCATTATGAAAAATGGTTCTAACCAGCGCCATCAAGCACGTGTTTCAATGACTACAGTTATACACAGTTGATGTCTTAATTAGCGTGAAATTTAGCTATTTATTTATTTATTTATTTATTTATTTATTTATTTATCATGCAAACTACTGAAATGAATTAATTTGCATACGGAATTGAATTGCTTTGCTACCTTAGTCAGATTCGTAGAAGTATTTCACACCTTTACAATATAAGGACTACTGTTTCTGCTAATTCTCAGCTCATTCTGCACTAATCAGAGTCATATGACACTTCCAATATGATTTTTGAACCACTTTGCTTTTCAATACCAATTCTGAGCAGTGCTCAGAGTTTTTTCATCTTGGGGGTTTTAACAATCCATTTTGTAATTATCTATACTGCTCTATTTTATTAATATGACTTTAATATTATATTTTCATTTCTCAGATCTTTATATTTATTATATCTTCCGATAATAATAAAAACTCTGTATATATATATATATATATATATATATATATATATATATATATATATATATATATATATATATATATATATATATATATATATATATATATATATATATATATATATATATATATATATTATATATATATATATATATATATATATATATATATATATATATATATATATATATATATATATATATATATATATATATATATATATATATATGTTGAGTGCGTCTGTGATATGTCCATTCTTGTTTCTGAATTCCTTTCTTATCTTTTCATTTAAAATTTTATTCTTTCTTTAAGGTATCTCTTTTTTCCATCCTTTTTGAAAACATGGTTGTTTTCAACACCTCAAAAACTCAGTTCTTTCATCTTTCTATTGGAAAATATCTTCCGCACAACCATAGCATCTTCTTCGAACACACAAAACTTAAAACTATATCATCTTTAATTTAAAACTATATCATTTCGTGATGTTCCTTTTAAAGATTATATTATTTCTCTTCCCAAAGAAGATTTTAAGAGGTTGGGTGCGTTATAAGACTTCTTTAATTTTTTTTAAATACACCTCAACTGTTTGATCTTTTATAGGAGGATCGTTCCGCTCCAGTACGGAGTACCCCTCACACATATGGGGCAGGTCCATTCACACTGCTCTCCTTGAAAAGGAAGTGACTATAGCTTTTCTTCTTATCAGTTGTTTCGCTCTCACTTGCTCTCTCCAGTTTCTTTCTGACCATCGAATTGTTAAACCACTTTCTTTACATTAACGCACACTGCTTTTCACAATTCTCTAGCAGCACACCTTCTTCTTAATAGAGAAGAACTTTTACGACGACGTCTATCCACACAGTCTTAACCTTCCTCTGTCCAACTCTCTGATCCAAATTTGAAGCCCAACCCTCATTCTTGCATGAACTCCACAGGTAAAGTGGGGAAGTCACTCCCTTTATCTTCCTATGATTTTCACACTAGCAATGGCTGTGTATTCGGGACATGTCGGCCTCTAATATGATCCCGGTTTCTGGATCCTCCCCAACTAGTGAAATTCAGTAGCCCTGTGACCTTTACTCTCCAGAGGAGACATTGAAAATATATATACATAAATATATATATATATATATATATATATATATATATATATATATATATATATATATATATATATATATATATATATATATATATATATATATATATATATATATATATATATATATATATATATATATATATATATATATATATATATAATATATATATATATATTATATATAT
>SEYY01018829.1:380000-387500 GCA_009176605.1 Armadillidium nasatum | reverse complement strand
CTTTTTGAAAATTATTACATTATTCATATTTTTCTTTATTTATATTAAGTCTCATTTTATATAATTACTATTAAATCTGACGTTTCGGTTCATCTGAACTATCATCAAAGAAATATATATCAAAAATATTTAAGTATAAACAGAGAGCTGCAAATGAAAAGAACACAATTATTATTAACCACATCATGAAAATTGCACATAGGACAAAGATTGAATAAATAAATAGTAATAATAATTGATAGATTGATAAATGAATACTAGTAACACAATAACAATAATAATATTAATAACAATGACAGCACTGATAATAATATTATTATTATTATTGTTATTATTATCAGTGCTGTCATTGTTTATTATTACTGTTATTGTCATTGTGTTACTAGTATTTCATTTATCAATCTATCAATTATTATACTATTTATTTATTCAATCTTTGTCCTATGTGCAATTTTCATGATGTGGTTAATAATAATTATGTTCTTTTCATTTGCAGCTCTCTGTTTATACCTTAATATTTTTGATATATATAGATTCTCTTGATGATGGTTCAGATGAACCGAAACGTCAGATTTAATAGTAATTATATAAAATATGAGACTTTAATATAAATTAAGAAAAATATGAATAATGTAATAATTTTCAAAAGTTTTAAGACCTGTGAAAATAAACAATCATAAACTAATGTTACGTTCATTTTTAGCCATCTGTTTTTATATATATATATATATATATAATATATATATATATATATATATATATATATATATATATATATATATATATATATTATATATATATATATATATATATAAGTAGATAGGTAGATAGAAGGATAGAAACACTTCAAAATATCTATCCATTTACCTATCTATCTTTCTAACTATTTATCTATCTATCTATCTAACTCTCTATATATATATATATATATATATATATATATATATATATATATATATATATATATATATATATATATATATATATATATATATAATATATATATATATATATATATATATATATATATATATATATATATATATATATATATATATATATATATATATAATATATATATATATATATATATATATATATATATATATATATATATATATTATATTTTTTAAAAATTTCATAATCCAATTTTTTTTTATCCGTTTAGTTTTTATTTATTACATTTACTTTCCAAAAAGGAAAATCCTCACTTTTGTAACTAGGTTTTTCTTTTGTTATTTATTTCTTTTCAGATTTTTTATTTATTTTTTAAAAAAAAAAAAACTTTTATTTTTTTTTTTTTTTTGTTTTTTTTTTTTTTTTTTTTTAACAATTATATATATTATATTATAAATATATATATATATATAATATATATATAATATATATATATTATATATTATATATATATATATATATTATATATATATATATATATATATATATATATATATATATATATATATATATATATATTGAAATCGAGGTTCGAACCTCCGATCCAGTTATCTGAACGAACACAAAAATTGTTGTTTGTAGGAGATTTTCATTATTTAATTAATTACAGTTAACTGCAAAGTGTATTACTACACTAGTCTTTGCACTTGCATAACCATTCCAATATACAAATAACACATTTTCTCTGAATTGTTCCTACAGATTAGGTCCACCTATCAAGGATTCGAAACCATTCCCACCGAATGTCAATAATACTCTTGATTTGGCTGACCAGAGCAGGGTTTTCCTATCCAAACCCAAGAAATCTGTGTAACTTGCCAACTTTTTTCAGGAATAACATAACTCAATTCCCCTGGCTAACAACTACACCCCTCGAATAGGGATATATATATATATATATATATATATATATATATATATATATATATATATATATATATATATATTATATATATATATATATATATATATATATATATATATATATATATATATAATATATATATATATATATATATATATATATATATATATATATATATATTTATATATATATATATATATATATATATATATATATATATATATATATATATATATATATATATATATATATATATATATATATATATATATATATATATATATATATATATATATATATATATATATATATATATATATATATATATATATATATATATATATATATATATATATATATATATATATATATATATATATATATATATATATATATATATATATTAAAGGATTCTATCATTAACTTAATGTAAATGAAGTGAATTATACGAAATTATTAAAAGTGCAAAATCCTCAAAAATTAGAAAATAATTAAAAATAGCTAAAACGAGTGAATTCTTGCTATTAGGGATTTATAAGTGACCTTTTATTTAAAATCAATTTATAATTCTAATACCTTGATTAAAATTAATTACTAAGGAAATCTTTATCAGGTAAAATCCCTAATTTGAGCTAATAAAGATTACATTTTTGACTATTTTGCACGTTTCAGTGCAAGTCATGCAATTATCATATGAGGAACACATGAATGATATTTGGAAGTTTCATTTCACTGTTCTAAATATTTTTTTCTTAATTAACTATATTTTTTTACAGTTATTGTACAATCTTGTTATTAATCCTATCTTTATAATAATCTTATTGCCAGCTTTCTGTAATTTTTTAACAAGATCTGTTAGGTTTTTTCTTACGCTTTCTCTAATTATTATATAAGATCTGTTATGCTTTTCTTATAATTTAATAAGATTTGTTAGGTTTTTTCTTTACGCGTTCTCTAATATTACATAAGTTGTGTTAGGTTTTTCTTATAATTTAATAAGATCTGTTAAGGGTTATAATGCTGTACAATTTACTGATTTCTTAAATTTGTGTCTTTTTTATTCCTTCTTATCCGTAACTATGACATGTTTTCCTTTGTCAGTCTAAGTAGAGAAATATTTGTAATCGATTATCTTAGTATCGTCCTTTAGCATGGAACACAGTTTTTATTATTATTTTATAAGTAATACGTTTTTTATATTTTTTAGTTCTCACGCCAAAGCATTGCATTTGCTCATATTTTAAAATAATTATTTTTACTTAATTACAGCTAACTGCAATTTATTACTACGCTAGTCTCAATACTCACATAGCCATTCCAACATACATATAATACATTCTCTCACGCATAATTAGACTTTATTAACAATAAAAACAATATTTTCACTAGAAAAATGGTTCTAAAGTTTCAGGAGTACTAATATTTTTACGTAGATGAGAAAGATCAGAGGTTAACTGATGAACGTTCATCCATCTAGCAATGACTAACTCGTTCAATTTTGACGTCTTTCGAATGGAATGGAGTAATGAAAGTAATAGAGACATTGACATAACAGTGAATAGAAGAAGTGAAAGGAATTATATCATTAATGAAAATATGAAAAAAAGTTATGGAAGCAACACAATCCTAAGGAACAGCGTTATTGAAGCATTTAAAAAAATGAACGATGGTCAGTTCACAATAGCTGTTGTAAAGCGACCGGAAAGGAAATCACAGAAAAGAGGATAAATTCATAGAGAGAGATGAGAAATCCTAATTTTATGTCGGATTTTATCGAGACATTTCGATAAGTTAACTATATACAGCAAAAATATTCACCGAACACGCCAAAGAGCAGAATAACAAAATCACAGGTGGAATACTATCAGAACAGGACGCATTTTTAGTATTAAGCTCAGAGAGAGCAGAATCAGTATCTTGAGAAAAAAATTACTGTACTGTAGGAATAGCTCCGAAATCGTGTAAAATGCAATTAGTACCAAAAATATGAAAGAAGAGTTCAAATTAGCAGAATAAGGCAGCTATGGTAGGTTAGGTTAGGTTAGGTTAGGTTAGGTTAGGTTAGGCTATATTAGATTAGTGTTGTAAAAAATTAAAAGAGGGAAAGAGGAAAAAGCAATGCAAAATATCAGAAAGAAGCGTGAGGAAGTAGTACCTGAAATATATTATATATATATATATATATATATATATTATATATATATATATATATATATATATATATATATATATATATATATATATATATATATATATATATATATATATATATATATATATATATATATATATATATATATATATATATATATATATATATATATATATATATATATATATATATATATATATATATAATATATATAGTATACTACTATATATATATATATATATATATATATATATATATATATATATATATATATATATATATATATATATATATAATATATATATATATATATATATATATATATATATATATATATATATATATATATATATATATATATATATATATATATATATATATATATATATATATATATATATATATATATATATATATATATATATATATATATATAAGAAGAGCGAGGATATCTTTTAATAAAATAGTTTATACACATAGAAGTATCCAAAAAGGTATAGCCTGTTTTCCTGCATACAAACATGCACACAAAATATTTAAATATACATATTTATACTCATAAAGACACTCATATTTCAAGTCGTATTTTTTTATACCCATGCATAAAAATACTTGGGTTGTATACGTATGAGGAAAGTCTCCCCAAGTTTCCTATTTGTAAATACACACGGGGTGTGAAGGAAAAAAGTTTCCAAAGTTTCCCATCGGAAGGTATCGTTAAGTCATGGTTTCGTTCGTCTTATAAATTATTCATGAGCCAATATGTTTCATGTTTCATTAATCATTTTCCAATGTTTTCACTAGACGAAGAATTAGAATTTTTTTTTTTTTTTTTTTTTTTTTTTTTTATCTCTGCGATGGTGCCTTCTTTTCCTGTAATTTTTTTTTTTATTTAATTTTGTTTAGATATTCTTTGATGGGTTCTTCTTTCTCTTTCTCTCTCTCTCTCTCTCTCTCTCTCTCTCTGTCTCACCCTCTTTCTCTCTCTCCCACTTCTTCATCCTTCTATGTCTGTCTGCCTGTCCTTATGACTGTCTGTCTGTCCTTATTTGCTATTTAAGATATAAACACTCTTAAAAACCTTTTAAAAATATATTATTTACACGCAGTAAACTTTTTTATTCTTTTTATTTTTCTTTTTACAGCTTTTATAACATTTTAATTCCTCTTGGAAACCTTTGTTGTTTTTGTTGATTTTATTCTTGCAGTTTGTGGTGAGTAAATTAACGATGGCGCTGCCTTTCATGCTTCATGTCTTACGTTGTTGTTACATAAAAATTTCAAATTTTATCTTTCTATGTTACTTTATTTTAAATAATGTTTAATGTTAAGAATGCTATTTTCATGTATATTGTATATGTAAAATTGTATATATATATATTATTATATATATATATAATATATATATATATATATATATATATATATATATATATATATATATATATATATATATATATATATATATATATATATATATATATATATATATATATATATATATATATATATTATATATATATATATATAATATATATATATATATATATATATATATATATATATATATATATATATATATATATATATATATATATATATATATAAAGTAACAGAATTTGAATAATGCTTATACAGGATCGTTTTTCAAGAAGAAGCTTCAGGCTAGTCTGAATTTTTCTTTAAATAACTCAGAATTTTGTATTTAAAAATGTGAATATTTTAGCTACACAGAATAATCCCATTATTAAGTAAAGAAATAATTAATTAATTTTTAAAATTAAAATTAAAATTAATTTCCAATAAAAATTAAAATCAATTCCAAATTTAAGAATAAGTAATAATTTGAAAAATAAAACATTAAAATTTATGAATTTTGAAATTATTAGAAAACAATCTTGAAGTAAAAAATTAATTTTAATATCTAAATTTAAATTAAAATTTATGTAACTTGAAATTCTTTGAAAATATTCTTGAAGAAAAGAATTAATTTTAATATTTAAATTAAAATTAAAATTTATATATCTTGAATTTCTTTGAAAAATTCTTGAAGTAAAGAATTAATTTTAATATCTAAATTTAAATTAAAATTTATACATCTTGAAATTCTTCGAAAATATTCTTGAACTAAAACTATTTAAATTAATATAAAAGATTTTTGATTTAACTGAGATATAATTTATTTTTATAAGTATTTAAAAATATTACGTTGGAAAAATATTAATAAAAAAATACTTTAAAAATATATTAGATACCCTATTAAGTTAAAGGGTTACGACTTATTTTAAACAAAAATAATTTTAAATTATTAAAAGTAAAAGTTTAAATAAAAGTAAAATAAATTGTTAAATAAAAAATTCATTTAAAAAATTGCTTTTTTTTACTGTTTAACAATTATAAAAGTTCTCAATCATATATCATTACTAATTACCTTATTTGATTACTTTTTAAAATTAGAGTGAAATATAATAAATTATTATTAAGTTTTTCAAAATAATGCAAAAAATTTAAAATTAGCTAATAATTATTGAGCAAAAAAGGAAAAACATATAGGCTTTTTGAACTGAAAATTTTGCTTAGCTGTGCATTCTCAGACTAGAGAAACTAGATGAATTAGATCATAAATAGATCATAGAGATCATAAGTAGATGAAGAAGGTCATAAGTAGATGAAGGAAATCATAAGTAGATCAAAGAGATCATAAGTAGATAAAGAAGGTCATAAGTAGATGAATGAAATCATAAGTAGATGAAAGAGATCATACGTAGGTAAAGGAGATCATAAGTAGTTGAAGGAAATCATAGGTAGATGAAAGAGATCATAAGTAGATGGAGGAGATCACAAGTAGATGAAAGAGATCTTAAGTAGATAAAGGAGATTATATGTAGATGAAGGAAATCATAAGTAGATTAAGGAGATCATAAGTAGGTAAAGGAGATTATATGTAGATGAAGGAAATCATAAGTAGATTAAGGAGATCATAAGTAGATAAAGGAGATTATAAGTACGAGAATGGGCGTAACGGTTGGGTAAGAAACTCTCTTGCTTGGAGGTGTTGGCTCGATCCCTCGAGCGGATTCTAGGCAGAAACTACTTAGAAAGTTCCCCTCCTCGAATACGGCAATGCCCATGAGGTAAAAACTTTTATTTTTATAATTATTTTTAACTTTCTTAATTTAATAAATTTAGTGGTTATGCATTTAGTGGTTATATATTTAGTGGTTATTTAGGGGTTATATATTTAGTGGTTATATATTTAGTGGACATTTAGTGGTTATTTAGTGGTTATTTAGTGGTAATATGATTACGTGACTATTAAGAGGTTATATATTTATAAGCTATATATTTAGTGGTTATTTAGAGTCAATATATTTAGTGGCTATTTAGTGGTTATATTTGTGAATTATAACATAGTAAATATGCTGTAAAATAGTTATAATGAAAAGGTATTATTTTTTAAATAAATTTTCATACAGATAATTTGAAAGTTGAGATGATGAAACAAGCAGACTGTTCTGACTGGCAG
>SEYY01018829.1:352500-355000 GCA_009176605.1 Armadillidium nasatum | reverse complement strand
ATATATATATATATATATATATATATATATATATATATATATATATATATACATACAGATGTGCTGGATTGTCTCAGCCCCGGCAGGAGCGCTCTTGTGAAGTACAATGTGGAAGGGAATGTTCTTTATCTGAATGGAGCGAATGGTCAGAATGTAAAGTTTCTAAGCCTTGCTTTACAGGTAAGATTTCTATAATAATAATAATAATAATAATAATAATAATAATAATAATAATAAAATAATAATAATAATAATAATAATAAACTATATTCATAATAACGATAATAATAATAATAAACCATATTAATAATAATAATAATAATAATAATAATAATAATAATAATAATAATAATAATAAATAATAATAAAGCAAATTTCTGGCAATACATGAATTCTATTAGAGATGAACATTTTCTTATTTATTTGTTGTTCCCTATCTCTCTCTGTCTGTTTCTGTTTGTTTATTGTTCTCAATCCTTTCATCTCAAACACATTCAAACTTTTCCTCGCCTGAACATTTATCATCCAAGTTTCACATCCGTACATTACAGACGGCAGACACATACACTCAAACATTTTTATCTTTATTTTCTTTGAAATTTTCCCTTTCTTCCATACTTACCTAAGGCACCCCATTACTTTCATTCCCTCTACCACTCTATTCTTTATTTTTTCCCGTCCTCCCTTTACCTTCCTCCAACATTCCCAGATATTTAAACTCTTCTACCTCCTCAAATTTGTCTCCCCCCACTTCAACACCCCTCATTCCTCCCCCTTCACTTCCTTATCCACACCCCCAATCTTCTATATATATATATATATATATATATATATATATATATATATATATATATATATATATATATATATATATATATATATATATATATAATATATATATTATATATATATATATATATATATATATATATATATATATATATATATATATATATATATATATATATATATATATATATATATATATATATATATATATATATATATATATATATATATATATATATATATATATATATATATATATATATATATATATATATATATATATATATATATATATAATATATATATATATATATATATATATATATATATATATAATATATATTATATATATATATATATATATATATATATATATATATATATATATATATATATATATATATATATATATATATATATATATATATATATATATATATATATATATATATATATATATATATATACTCTGAAGCTACTTCCTTATTATAATAAGAATCTAAATTACTAATACAATAGGCACACATCATTTCTTAAATGTAGCTTTACAATTGTTTCTAAAATAATTAGCGACTTTCTAAATTAGGAACTTACAAAAGCACACACACACACAGACACACACACACACCTTTTGTAGTAGCCAGAAATACAAATCAAGAATTGGATCAAATTCTCTTCTCTTCTCTCTTAAATATATTTTGAACAATTGGTAACGTTTCAACAGTGAACCGAACAATAGCTTCAAAGCAAACAAGATGGAGAAGGGTTATTGTTCACCCATCTGTGAACAAAAGACCTTGCGAACATATTTACGAAGAAAGGTCTTGCGTACTCCATTCTGGTCTTTGTAAAGTCGCTGAATTTGAGACTGGGGAGTGGTCTGGTTGTGCCTTAACGAATGGCATCAAATGTGGCACTGGTTTCAGAGTTAGAGGTAGGTTTATTATATTCTTAATGTGCTTTCCATTATATATATATATATATATATATATATATATATATATATATATATATATATATATATATATATATATATATATATATATATATATATATATATATATATATATCTGTATATTAAATTAGATGTGCATTGCGTAAATGGAAGTGGCGATAAAGTCGATCCAACAGAATGTTTATTGGGAGACAAAATCATTCCCGAAAGTAGCGAAGAATGTTACGTTTCATGCGATAAACCTTGCATTCTTTCAACTTGGAGTAAATGGACTTCTTGCCCCAAAGATCGATCGTGTGATAAATCATTTTCATACAGAACAAGGAAGCTTTTAGGTTTGTGTTTCTTAGTCATTGCGAGGGAATATCCTGTATATAATATATATATATATATATATATATATATATATATATATATATATATATATATATATATATATATATATATATATATATATATATATATATATATATATATATATATATATATATATATATATATATATATATATATATATATATATATATATATATATATATATATATATATATATATATATATATATATATATATATATATATATATATATATATATATATATATATAATATATATATATATATATATATATATATATATATATATATATATATATATATATATATATATATATATATATATATATATATATATATATATATATATATATATATATAATGTGGTCCAAAAAAAAAAACATGCATTTTAATATTATCAA
>SEYY01018829.1:312500-315000 GCA_009176605.1 Armadillidium nasatum | reverse complement strand
TAATATTTTATCATGTACTTTTTGTGACTTGAATAGCGAAATTAGTCTTTTGTAGTTTAAGTATATGTTAGAATGAGCATAGCAGTTTAGTCTGAGTTATATAATTTGATTGAGAAAAGGAGAAACGGTGTTTGAAAAACGAGTTACATGAGGTCTTCTCAATCTTTCTCAAAAGAAAAGTTATTACTCAGAAGAGTTCAAAGTTCCTCTTATTTATAGTAATAGCTAAAGAGAATACGACTTGAATAATGTGTTTGGAGAGAGTCTGTGAGAAGTTGAAGAATTGAGGTAGCAAATAATGTAAACTCCTTTTAGTGAGAGTTTTATGAGTGGAACCATCCCAAATATCTGAAGTTTACTCCATAGAAGAACTAAGGACGTCCCCATACAGAAAGTCCGACCGAAATGGGGTGAAGTAGTACTGAAAGTCCCTTAAAACACAACCTCTTTGAAAGAGCCTTACGAAGAGAAATAATATGATCCTTTCAAGAAAGATTATGAAAAAAGAAATAGAGTAGCAGGAATGTTAAACACAGATGGAAGTTTCAGATGTTTCGAAATTTCATCTAAGAGAATGTGACAGAGAAACGGATAGATACTGAAATAACTGAAATTGCAAATCAAAGTTCTGTGACAAATTTTATCAAAATCTTTCGAAATGTTCAGAGGCTAGAGTAATTGAACAACATTGACAGGGTTGAGAAAGGCTTCCCCCCCCCACCTCCACATGTTTAATAATCCAAGAAAAAAGGACCTAAGAAAGATCAAAGTTAAATGGGAATGACGAGACTTTTTAACAAAGTATGGTTCAAACTCAGAAACACAAACCTTGAGAACTACCAGAGAAATACCGTCAAAACGAAGCTTTCTTAGTTTTAAGCTAAATATAGAAAAGTTCTGTGACAAATAAGATGAAATAAGATGAACATTAGAAAGAGAGAAGGAAAACTTATAATTTTAACTTTTAGTTTAACTAGTAGATATGACAGTTTACAGCAATTAATACACTTTTTATTTTTTATTTTATTTTGTTTTTGCGATTTTTTTTTTGTTATTTAAACTTATTTAAAAGAATTTCATGTTTGATAGTTTCTTTTTCCTTGAGGGTAAAAATTTTGAAAATGATATATAAGAAATATTATTATTAATATATATATATATATATATATATATATATATATATATATATATATTATATATATATATATATATATATATATATATATATATATATATATATATATATATATATATATATATATATATATATATATATATATATATATATATATATATATATATATATATATATATATATATATATATATATATATTATATATATATATATATATATAATATATATATATATATATATATATATATATATATATATATATATATATATATATATATATATATATATATATATATATATATATATATATATATATATATATATATATATATATATATATATATATATATATATATATATATATATATATATATATATATATATATATATATATATATATATATATATATATATATATATATATATATATATATATATATATATATATATATATATATATATATATATATATATATATATATATAGTATGAGACAATCAAATATCAATAAATAAAGTACATTATACACATTGCATGCAAAGTTATGTTTATGTGAATATTTTAGTGGAAGGGGTCCATAGGTTAGATTCTTAAAGAGGTCTGTGACTTAAACAAAGTTAAGAACTTTAAAAATTTTAGACCATATTTTAGTTTCAGGCAAAATTTTTATATAATAGAAGCAGCATCGCTAACAATCCTCCCAAACGATACGCCTCTGGGCTTGCCCAAAATCCGTTAGGTTTCGTTAGGCTCATATATATATATATATATATATATATATATATATATATATATATATATATATATATATATATATATATATATATATATATATATATATATATATATATATATTTACTTACAGGAATCAATTCTTCAAATATTAATCTCTATGCTAGACAAATCTAATGTTCACACGAATTAATTTCTAGAATTGTGACAGTTAATTCATTTAATTCAAATATATATATATATATATATATATATATATATATATATATATATATATATATATATATATATATATATATATATATATATATATATATATATATGAATTACTCCTTTTTTCACCACTCACTGGTTAATATATATTTAAAAACGGGCCTTAAATTACAGGTGATATTTTTAAAAATAAAAAAAATTATTAAATTATTAATAATTATTTTTAAAAAATTAGGAAAACCTAATACAAACTTTGAATATAAAAAAATAAACAGGAGGAAATTTTATAATGAAACGGAAACACAGAAGATTGGAAGGAAATCCCCAGAAATAACTAAGTAATTAGGTTTCACGACGAACAAGTTTACCGTTGACATTCTTCAAGTAAAATTAATGATACAAGTGCGTCGTAAAGATGTT
>SEYY01018829.1:282500-285000 GCA_009176605.1 Armadillidium nasatum | reverse complement strand
TGAATCAGGTGAATTTTCCATCATATTTTTATTAAAAAAATTAAATTGCTTGTAACTTTTTAAAAAGTGTAATATAAAAACTTACTTAATTAAGCTAATTAACTAATTATATTTACTCATTTAATATATTTAATTATTAATATTTACTTAGGAAAGTAAATCTATTCAGTGAAAAGTGAAAGCATTCATTTATGGGTGAAAGTTGAATCAGGAAGGAATGAAAGTCCAAACATCGAGTGGTGAAAGTCTATTCATTTTGGAGTAAAAGTTGAATCAGGAAGGAATGAAAGTCCAAACATCGAGTGGTGAAAGTCTATTTATTTAGGAGTAAAAGTTCATTCAACGGGGAAATAAGTATCCATTCAGTTACATGGAAAGTTCTTTCAATGAAAACAGAAGATCCATTCAATTATTCGTGAAGGTTCATTCAATGAGAGATGAAGATTCTTTCAATGAGTAGTGCAAGTTCATTTATTCAGGAATGAATGTTCATTCATTGAGGAATTAATCTCCTTACATGAGATGTAAGAGTTCATCACGTGGTTTTATCTATTTTAGATTAATATTTTCTTGTATTTACTAAAATTCCTACACTTATCTATATATATATATATATATATATATATATATATATATATATATATATATATATATATATATATATATATATATATATATATATATATATATATATATATATATATTAAATGTACAAAAAAAAAAAAAAAAAAAAAAAAAAACAAAAAAATTTAAATAATTTTTAAATAAATCTAAAAATGAATAGAACAAAAATATTAAAAAATTGGAAAAGTATTCCTATAAAAGCCATAAAAAAAAATTAATATTTCAAAAAAAAAAATTAAAAAAATAAAAATTCACTTACCTTATTAACTTCCTAAATGCATCTGACATTCTCCTATAAATCACAAAAAATATCCATAATACTCCCATTTATATCTAATAAAATATTTAAAATTCTCACAAATATTCGGAAATATTTTTAAGAAATTTAAAAAAAAAATTTCATAAAGATTTAAACTGATAACACGACATTTGAAATACTTCACTTATTACATTTTTACTTTTCCTTATCTTATTATTTTGCAAAATCTTTGACGGTAAAATTTTATAAAAATGAAAAATAGTAAAATTTAATAAAAAGAAAAAAATAGTAAAATATAATAAAATTTAATAAATAACAAATAATTGCAAAATTACTAAAATTTAATAAAAAATAGTAAAATTTACTAAAATTCATTGAAACAAAAAAATTAGCAAAATTTAATAAAAGCCAAAAGATAGTAAAATTTAATAACATTTAATTAAAATAATTGTAAAATTATTAAAATTTATTAAAATAGTAAAATTTAATAAAATTTATTAAGAAAAATTGGTAAAATTTAAGGAAATTTAATAAAAATATAGTTTAATAAAGTATTGCAAAATTAATAAAATTTAATAAAAAATAGCAAAATTTAATAAAATTTAATAAAAGATCAGTAAAATTTCATAAAATTTCATGATTATTGAAATATTCAAAGTGTAGCGTCACATATTATATTTTTGCTATTCCTTTTCCTATTAGTCTTTATGAGGGCAAAATATATTTAATCTTAATATAACTTTAATTATTTGCAGTTTTTTCAAAAGTTTTAATTTAAAATCTAAACCAAAAAAAAAAATAATTATTAAAAATTTAAAAAATGAAAAAAAAAAAAAAAAAAAAAAAAAAATTTTTTTTTTTCTTTTTTATTTTTCAAATTTTTTTTTTTTTTTTTTTTTTTTTTTTTTACACCTTCATCATTTTTCATTCTACCATCCATTTAAAAAAAAATAATAAAAGTTAAAAAAAAAAAAAAGGGAGAAAAATAATAATAATAAAAAAATCTTCAAACTTTTCACGATATATAAAAAAAAAAAAAAAATAAATAAAAAATAATTTAAAGAACTCTTGTGCAAAAAGAGCTTCAGCGAAGAGGACAGTTGTGTTCGCGGACAGAATTTTAAAAAACGATTCACAGAGACGTGTCATAAACAGAAAAATTTATATCAACTTTTATCTTGAAATGAGTTTCTCAACTTGTAAACCTTTTTCACTCTCTTCATAAACACATATATATGTGTACACACACACACACACACACATATATATATATATATATATATATATATATATATATATATATATATATATATATATATATATATATATATATATATATATATATATATATATATATATATATATATATATATATATATATATATATATATATATATATATATATATATATATATATATATATATATATATATATATATATATATATATATATATATATATATATATATATATATATATATATATATATATATATATATATATATATATATATATATATATATATATATATATATATATATATATATATATATATATATATATATATATATATATATATATATATATTAATATATATAATTACTTTAAAACGATAAG
>SEYY01018829.1:272500-277500 GCA_009176605.1 Armadillidium nasatum | reverse complement strand
ATTTCCATTTGCGAATTTCTTTTTTTTTATATATATATAGAGAGAGAGAGGAAAGAAATAAACTTCCGTATTTAAAAAAAAGTAAAAAAACGAAAAAAAAACATAAAAAAAAAAACAATTTTTATGGAAATTCCTTTTTGCAATATAAATTCCTTTGAAGTCTATTCTTTATTTAATTAGCCAGGAGTAAATCGCAATTTTTTTTTTTCATTTTCAAAAATAATGGTCGAAAATAAAAAAAAAAAGTGCGGGGTTGCTTTTCTGTTACATATGTCTACTCTTTTCTTGTTAATCTTTTAATTATTTACCAAGACATTTACCTAATGTATATGAATGGCTTATGGAATAAAAGTTAAAAGTTAATTAATAATGAAGAAAAAATAATTAAATATATTATATATTAATTAAATATAATATGCATTTGGAATATAAATCAGACAATATAAAAGTTTCATCTAAATATATTGTAAAAAATAAAAATATATAATTATTATTAGCCTAATTTCATAAACAGAATCGTAATGAAAATTAAACTAACCAACTCGACATCCTTACATACATACATACCTACATAAATAAATACATGCATACATACATACATACATACATACATACTTACATACATACATAAATAAATACATACATACATGCATAAATAAATACATGCATACATACATACATTAATAAAGCTTCTTAATTTACTGTTGATATGCATAATTAAAGTTTTGATGTTTAATTTGTTACATTTTGACAAGTCGAAAATAAAATGTGAAATGCGAAACTTCTCAAATTCAAAACTTAACTTAGTCTAATTCGACTTGCTTGACTCTGACAAATGTGTCATAAGTTTAATTTCTTTTAGACGTATTCTTAAATACTTATACATATATATATATATATATATATATATATATATATATATATATATATATATATATATATATATATATATATATATATATATATATATATATATATATATATATATATATATATATATATATATATATATATATATATATATATATATATATATATATATATATATATATATATATATATATATATATATATATATATATATATATATATATATATATATAAGTTTTATACCGAAGTTTTTAATAACTTTGTTCAGTTACTTCAGTTCTTCTTAAGGGTATTTGCCTTGAGGAATACCACACAATAGAAATGAAATGTATGAGTTTTAAATTATTATATATATATATAATATATATATATATATATATATATATATATATATATATATATATATATATATATATATATATATATATATATATATATATATATATATATATATATATATATATATATAATATATATATATATATATATATATATATATATATATATATATATATATATATATATATATATATATATATATATATATATATATATATATATATATATATATATATATATTATATATATATTAAACACAATAACCGTGTAGTATACACATAAAATGATTAAAACTGTAGAAAATAAACCAACATTAAAATAGAGACAAATCTTTCGGAAGAACACCTCGTCTTCTCTCTTCCAGATTTTGTAACAAATTATATAAAAAAATGAGGCAAACAAAATATAGAAATACTCTGACGTCAAAATTTTTTTTTTTAAACTTTGATATATATATATATATATATATATATATATATATATATATATATATATATATATATATATATATATATATATATATATATATATATATATTCGCTTCTGCCCGTGAGTGGTGTTGATATGTAAAAAAAAAAAAAAATTATATTTATATTTTGAATAAAAAAAATGGATTCCAAATATATTCTTGAATTTAAATTATTTGCATTTTTATAAAAAAAATCTTTCATTATTGATGTTTATTTCATAATCCTTCTCCATTCGATGTTTATGGATTCTTGTCTGCTATTCTTAATGCAAATCATGTAAATTCACGGAAATATTTGGAATTCATTTTTTTATTTAAAAATGTAAATAATTTTAATACTCCTAAAAGAATAAAAATTTAGATGATTTTATTAATAGTATTTTACTGAAATATTCAGAGATAGATTTTTTTTTTTTTTAAAGAGAAAAAGGTGTTACCTGGTAACGTCACAGTATTTGTATATTTTGTTTACCTCATTTATTTTATATAATTTGTTACAAGACCTGAAAGAGGAAAGACGGAGTGGAATTCCGAAAGACTTGTCTCTGTTTTAATATTGCTTTTTATCCATTGCTTTTAATTATTTATATATATATATATATATATATATATATATATATATATATATATATATATATATATATATATATATATATATATATATATATATATATATATATATATATATATATATATATATATATATATATATATATATATATATATATATATATATATATATATATATATATATATATATATATATATATATATATATATATATATATATATATAAGTATATTTGTGTCTGTGTGCGTTCAGTTTGAGCGTGCGTTTGTGTGTCTTTCTATTAAATTTGTGCTATATGAAAATGAAAATTGAGAAATAAATAACTTTTATGAGAAGTGAATGGGAATTACCGACGTTTACGATTAAAGCAAACAACGTTTCGACCTTTCTCTTTTGTGACACTCCATAAAACATTTTAATAACTTTTTATTAACTTTTTAATTTTATTTAACAATTTTTTTTTATTTATTTTTTTTTTAATTTTTTTATTTTTTTATTTTTTTTATTTATTTTTTTTTTTTGAATTAAGGTAGGAAGGTTTGGAAAGTTAATTTAGTATATCAAATTTTTAATTTTCTAACTTAATTTTATTATTTTTTCTTTTTTTTACTTTTTTTTTTATTTAACAATATGTATATATTTTTTAATTAAACTAGGAAGGTTTGAAAAATTTATTTCATATATCAAATTTTTAATTTTCTACCAAAATGTTTTTGAGAAGATAATGTTCAATTATTATTATTATTATTATAATTTTTTTTTTTTTTTGTGTGCTTTTTTCAGTACAGGTTTAGAGTTTTATTTAAAATTATTTTCTATTTTCATATAACGTTTCAAGAACTTTTGTTTTATATTTTCGAATGGTTGAACATGGTGTAAACCAAAAATATGTTGCATATTTTGCAGCTTTCTAAATGGTTCTGTCAACTGTGATACTATATAGACAGATAAAACTACTCCTTCTTTGATTTTGATTTCCCCTGTCGGTGGGTGTCTGATATTAAAAAAAATTTAATATATCGGAAGAAAAAACTTGCAATTCAGACCCCAAATTTCATTCTTTTTAGTAACAGGATTAACGATGGTATCTTCTAGAGAACTCAAGGAGTACAGAAAAATGATGTTCTAGAGAACAGAAGGAGAAAGATTTTAATAAGGTACAGGTTGATGAAGCCGCAAGTCGTACTGTTCGCAAGAAAACTTTTAATAGGATTGTGGCAAGGATCAGCATTAGAACCGGTGAGCTGAAAAGGGAGAAGATACTTCTTCAGTTAAGAAAAATGAAGATGAGGAAGAAGCATTTAAAACTTAGTAATTTTACTAGAAGAAGTTAAAAATACTATTAAGAATCCTAATGCAACTATTTTTTGAAGTAATAATATTAAAAAAATGATTTTTAAGAATTCAGAAAAATTTATAATGTTATTACTACTATAAAACTATTAAAGCTACTACTACTAACTAATACTACTACTACTAACTGATAATACTATTACAACTACTATTATTGCTATCACAAACGTCATTTTTATCATTTATATTGCAGCTTCTGCAGCCTTACCACCAATGACTAATAGGGCAATAATAGTAGTAGTTGTAATAAAACTATTAAAGCTGCTACTACTAACTAATAATACTACTAACTGATAATACTATTACAACTACAATTATTGCTATCACAAACGTCATTTTTATCATTTATATTGCAGCTTCTGCATCCTTACCACCAATGACTAATAGGCCTTTTCTTTCCCCTTTTTAATAAAGGCATTTGAAAGACAAATAGCTGGTCATAGGAGGAATCGCAAGATTTGCTATTCAATATCTCTGATACAAAAAAAAAATAAAATAAAAAAAAAATAAATAAAAAAAAAAAAAAAATATGAAATAAAAAATGCGAGACGCTTCCTCCTTTTCCTCTCAAATTTGTCTCTGGGTTTTATTTATTTATTTATTTTTTTATTTTTATTTTTTTATTTTTTTTATTTATTTTTTTATTTCTTTCATTTTGGGGATTTTTTTTTTTTCATTAACGTTTTTTTCCTTATGACATTTTTCACAGATTTATTTATTTATTTTTTATTTATTTATTTTCACTTAGAATTAAAATTCAAAAGCGTTAAATATTTTTAAAATTATTGAAAATTTTTTATTTTTATTTTATTTTTGTGTATTAATATTTTATGGAGATTTATTTTAGTTTTCCTTCTTTAAGATTTTATATTTCTAAATATTTTAAACAGGATATATATATATATATATATATATATATATATATATATATATATATATATATATATATATATATATATATATATATATATATATATATATATATATATATATATATATATGTGTGTGTGTGTGTGTGTGTGTGTGTGTAAAATAGCAACAGCAACAATAACAACAACTATAATAATAACAATAATAGCAATGAGAATAAAAAGAAAAAAAAAAAAACTTTATTTAGTGCAAAATACAAAATTTTACAATAAAGTACAAAATAAAATAATCAATAATTTATAATTATTATTATTTTTTATAAAAAAAAAAAGAGTTACAAGGCTATAACATATATAAAAGTGATATTTTAACAGCAAAGCATACACCAAATCAAAGTCATTATAATAATAATAATAATAATTATAATAATAATGACAAATAATAATGATATTAAAAACAATCGCAACTATCATCTTGACTATAATCATTACTTTTAATTAAAAACTATGGAAGATAGAGTAGGTATGCT
>SEYY01018829.1:250000-252500 GCA_009176605.1 Armadillidium nasatum | reverse complement strand
ATGAATAGTGAAATCCTTATAATGTAGTAGTCGAAATTTAGGGTGATAAAAAATAAACTTTTTGGGTGGATAGATAACTTGAAACGGTAATGTAAAGTCACTGTGCAGAATATCAGGTAGCTTTGTATCTTAAAAAAAAGAGTAAAAAATCAGGTTTTTTTAAGTTCATTGAGTCAAAAAATAATCATGAATAAAACACGAGATAGATAAATACGGGAAAAATTGTCTTAAAGAAGCACTCTCTTGCAAATGAGAATACAAAGTATATATATATATAATCAATATTACTTTTACTGTTATTTTGGTACATTTCATTTGGAATATATAAATTTTCGTCAGAAATTGGTAATTAGAATAAAACAGTAAGTTTAGTAGATAAAATAAAAAAAAACTTGATAAATAAAAATAAAAGATTTAAGAATTTCTTTAAGTGAAACTCTTTAACGTTGTTCAAAACCTATTTTAATTAAAGAAAAACCTACACTAACTTTTAAAAGAATAAACAATGAAAGATAGACAATAGGAATAGAAAGTAAAAAAAAATAAAAAATAAAAAAAATAAAAATAAAATCTTAAAAAATAAAAACAAATAAAAAAACAAATGAAGAACTAATAAATAAGTAAAATAGACGATAGAAAAAGATACAAATTAAGAATAGTCAGCGCTATCTTTAAAACGAATTAAAAAAAAAAAAAACATATGAAAAGATAGAAATTAAGAATTTAAGCTAATTTTAAAAACAAATAAACAAGTAAAAATATACAACCTGAAAAGATAAAAATTAAGAAGGCTACGCTAAAACGACTAAAAAAGGAAAAATGAACAATAATAAAATATTATTGTCTATCTTTATCAACAGCTTTCAGTACATGCAAGTATATTAAAAATTAAGAAATCTACGCTATCTTTAAAAAATAAATAAACATAGAAACATAGACAATAGGAAAAGATAGAAATTAAGAATTTACCCAAATTTAAAAAACAAATAAATAAGGAAAATATACAATAGTAAGAGATAGAAATTAAGAAAAGTCATCGTGAACTTTATAACAAATAAAAAAAAAGATAGATAGTCAATAGGAAAAGATATAAATTAAGAAGTGTCTACTCTAATTTTAAAAACAAATAAACAAAGAAATATATAGACAATAGGAAACGATAGAAATTAAGAAATCTACGCTAACGCTAAAAACAAATAAACAAGGAAAGATATAGAGTAAGAAAATATAGAAAATAAACCGAAGTATTAAAAAAATTTGAGTAGAATTAATGTGTTATGGAAAATTATAAGAAAAAATAATTACTCCGAGAAAAGGAAATCTAATGATGGAAGAAAGGGAATTAAGACGTCTGTATTTCATTCATAAAATGATATCCAAGTTTGAAGCAACACAAAGAAATTAAGTGAGAGTAAACTTTTATAACTTAAACTACTATTAATAATAATCCACAAATAATAATAATAATAATAATAATAATAATAATAATAATATTAATATTATAAATAACAATGGTAATAACCATAATGATAATTATAAAAAGCATTATAGTATTAAAATTAAAAACAATTTTAAAATAGTAATAATAATAATAATAATAATAATAATAATAATGATAATAATAATAATAAATAGTAATAATAATTATAATAATAGCAATAATTATAATGATAATGATAATAAAATCATAAAAAAAAAAAAAAAAAAAAATAATATAAAATAATAACTATAATAATAATACTAATATTAATATTTTTATTATTTATCACTATTATATTATTTATTATTATTTATATTATATATATTATTATTAATATAATTATCATTATTATTATTACCAGAGAAGAAGATGAAAAAGAAGTTTAAAATTGAATGTGAGAGACACTTCAGATTCATAGCAAGAAGATGTGTCTTTTCATTGAAACATATAAAAATTACAAAAATGAAAAAGAATGAAAATTTTTATGTAGCTTTGAAAGGTTTCTAGAAAAGTCTGTTGGCAGAGTCATAATCTTAATAAGGCCACGAAAGGTTTAATAATAACAATAATAATAATCATATAATAATAATAATAATAATAATAATAATAATAATAATAATAATAATAATAATAATAATAATAATAATTATTCCACGAAATTTTAGAAAGAGGATTAGGATAATTCAAAATTCAAAATTAATTCAAATTCTTGAGGGAAATACTGTATATATATATATATATATATATATAATATATATATATATATATATATATATATTATATATATTATATATAATATATATATATATATATATATATATATATATATATATGAATACTATTTAAAGAAAAAACAAAGCTGAAAATGATAAAGAACCCTAAGACTAAGAAGCTGTTCGAGAGAAAGCGTATATATATATATATATATATATATATATATATATATATATATATATATATATATATATATATATATATATATATATATATATATATATATATATATATTTGCTCAAGTTT
>SEYY01018829.1:240000-247500 GCA_009176605.1 Armadillidium nasatum | reverse complement strand
ATTTTACTTTTCTTTTAATTGTTTTGAAGGCCCTTTATTTTTATACCCATTCCTTTCTTTTATATAGTAGGGAATTAAATAAATTATATTATGCTCTCAGTGAGGTTGAGGTACCTAAAATAACCATTCAGAGACATCAAAGAAAAAGAACAAGATAAAGAATGACCACAATTACCCCACAAGTTTTGTGGATGTTGTTAGTATAAGAAAACAAATGATCATTTTAGAATTTTGTCAACTTGAGTAAACATGTATAAGATTTTAATTAATTAATTATAATTATTTTGTCCACAACTTGATAATCTCATTATAATAGTTTTTAATACATTAATCTTAAATATTAAATAATTTTAACTTAATCTTTTTATGATATAAAAATTTATACATTAGTTAACTATATGAAAATAACACAAAATAATACTAAGTAAATAAAAATTAAGAATAAAAATTAATAAGTTTCTTCCTGCAGCCTCAATAATACTTCTAATACATATACATATACAAGTATGGTATATATATATATATATATATATATATATGTATATATATATATATATATATATATATATATATATATATATATATATATATATATATATATATATATATATATATATATATATATATATATATATATATATATATATATATATATATATATATATATATATATATATATATATATATATATATATATATATATATATATATATATATATATATATATATATATATATATATATATATAGTAAGATATCGAAGTCTATTCTAACAGGATGATTTAGGAAACTCTCAATTCTTCTAATATTATCTCTGATCGCTAGAATGGATTTCGTGAAAAGCTTAGTCTATGAAAAGCTCTCTATTGGTGATCACTTTTCCCTTCTCTCCAATTCTTGGTCTTCGCTCTTCGGCATTTCAGTAAATCTTTTGCGCTGGACATATCGAAAGCTTTCGATAGAGTCTAGCACAAAGCTTTGATTTCCAAACTCCTCTCTTTCGGAATCTATCCTTCACTCTGTGATCTTTTCTCTGATTTCCTTTCCGGTTGTTCTATAGCAGCAGACATTCACCTTTTTCCTTTCAATTTATTAATAGTGGAGTTCCTGAAGGATATACCCTATCCACAACACCTTTTCTACTCTTCATTAATGACCTTTTCTCTGTTAATTCATCCTCTATCCACTTCTATACCGATGACTCCACCCTTCATTTTTATTCCTTTCAGTTTCAAGTTAATAGACTTAAGATAGATAGCCTTGAGACAACTGACCTCTGATCTTTCTCGTATTTTAAATTGGAGCAGAGAAAATACGATCATTTTCGATGCCTCAAAAACTCAGTTCCTCTTTCTCTCTTTACACAACCTTCCACACAACTATATTTTCTTCGAAAACACTAAACTCAAACCTTCATCTCTCTTTAATATTCTCGGTGTTTTTTTTTTCATGTGATCTATCTTGGGAAGATCACATACCTTCTCTTTTTAAATAAGCTTCAAAGAGGTTGGGTGTTTTGAAATGCCTTCGTGATTTTCTCTTTATAAGGGTATTGTCCCCCACTGTATGGAATTCTCATCACACATCTGGAGTGGTTCCATTCATACAACTTTCCTTGAAAATGTGGAGTATTGGGCTTTTCGTCTTCTAAACTCTTCTGTTCTCACTATTCTCTCCAGTCTCTTTCTGCCTGTAGAAACGTTGCGTCACTCTCTCTACACCATAGCTATTACAAGTGACACTGCTCTTCTGAACTTTCATATCGCACACCTCCTCCATTGAGAAGGGCTTGTGCGACACACCTTTCTACACAGTGTCATCCTTTCTCTGTTCCCAGACTTAACCGCTGTGATGAATCTTACATATACTCTACCAGCAAAGTATGGAACACACTCCCCTTATCTATTTTCCCAACTTCCTGTAACTTGCATACCTTCAAATGCCGTATATCAGGACATATCGGCCTTTAACTTGATCAGATTCCCGTGAACATATATATATATATATATATATATATATATATATATATATATATATATATATATATATATATATATATATATATATATATATATATATATATATATATATATATATATATATATATATATATATATATATTCAAGCAGATATAGAGTAACTATGAAATCCCACATATTATTTGAAGAAAGACGTAGTAAACAAAGATTTTGTAGCACAAATGAAGCAAGTATTGAATTTCTTGTCTGGATTTGCAGATGTTGTAAATAAAAAGAATTCATTAGGGAGAATGAGAGGATGGGCGTATGAAATAGCCCAAGATTGTTTACTTAATTAAAAATAGCTCTCATTTCCCCTCTTATTGATTTCTGTTCCCTCTCACGGGAATATATTGTTTATATTAGTTTTTTTCTCGGTTTTCATTTCCTTTTTTAGAGGGTTAGGAGGTTTTTAGGAGGAGACTTCTTTTATTGTTCTTATTTTGTTCTGTTTTTTATGCCTTACTTTTTTATTTTCTTTTTCTCTATTAGTTTTTCTTTTATCATTTAATTACTTTTGCTCTTATGACTGTTTGGATTCCTATGTTTTCTTATTAATTTTTTTAAAATTTATTTTTCACATTACTTAGTTTTGGTTTCATTTCTTTTATTGTTCTTATTTTATTCTGTTTTTTATTCCGTACTTTTTTATTTTCTTTCTCTCTATTTTTCACTCTGAATTAGTTTTTTTTTATCATTTAATTACTTTTGCTTTTATGCTTATTTCGCTCTCTTTGTTTTCTTTTTATTATTACTTTTTATTGTTTTTTTTTTAATTTATTTAGTTTTGGTTTCATTATATTATAATCTGGTTTTCTTTTTATATTTTATCATATTTTCTTTAATTAATGAAATATTTTTTCGGTTTTTAATTTCCTCATTTTCTTTTCTTTTTGTTCTTATTCGTTTTCACATTTATCTTATTTTGTATTCTTATTCTTATGTATTTTTACTTTTTGCGTTTTCTTATTTTATCTTGATTGTTTTCCTATCCGGTCGTAATTGTTTCTTTTTTTAAATATTTATATATTGATATTTATGGCCTTTTTTTTAATTCATCTTTTTTGCTTTTGTTTTATTTTAAATTAAAATAATTATAATAATAATAATAATAATAATAATAATAATAATAATAATAATAATAATAATAATAATAATAATAATAATAATAATAATAATAATAATAATAATAATAATAATAATAATAATAATGATAATAATTATTATTATAATTATTATTATTATTATTATTATTATTATTATTATTATTATTATTATTATTATTATTATTATTATTATTAATATATTATTTTTATTATAATTATAATAATATAATTATTATTATTATTATCATTTTTATTATGATTATTATTATTATTATTATTATTATTATTATTATTATTATTATTATTATTATTATTATTATTATTATTATATTTCTAAATATTATTATTATTGTTATTATTGTTATGGATGTATGCGTTTATATTGCATATATATATATACATATATATATATATATATATATATATATATATATATATATATATATATATATATATATATATATATATATATATATATATATATATATATATATATATATACGGTATATATGATTCCTGCTAGATTAAAGTTTATCAGCACCTTTTATATTCATTTTTTGAAAAGTGTTTTCTGTGAAGGTATTTTTTTTAAAGTATTTTTATTTATTTATTTATTTATTTATTTTTTTGAATGTCAAAGAGAGTTACAAAAATATTGTTAGATAAGAAATAGAAATATTCCTAAAGCTCACGCTTTAGCCATAAATATATATATATATATATATATATATATATATATATATATATATATATATATATATATATATAATATATATATATATATATATATATATATATATATATATATATATATATATATATATATATATATATATATATATATATATATATATATATATATATATATATATATATATATATATATATATATATATATATATATATATATGTACTTATATATGTGTGTGTATGTGTGTGTGCATGTATTAAAAAAATACGAAAAGGATAAAATTACATATGCCTTTCCCCAGTCTAGCGAGAAAGTCTCACAAAATACTCATATATATATATATATATATATATATATATATATATATATATATATATATATATATATATATATATATATATATATATATATATATATATATATATATATATATATATATATATATATATATATATATATATATATATATATATATATATATATATATATATATATATATATATATATATATATATATATATATATATATATATATATATATATATATATATATATATATATATATATATATATATATATATATATATATATATATATATATATATATATATATATATATATATATATATACCTAGTCCTTAACCGTTATTACAGAATTCTTCCGCCTCCTACGAGAGGAAACTTGTAACAGTCAAAAAGGTGAAAAACTTGCAGTCAATCGTGTCACGAACAGTAAAATAGTTGACTCTTGTGCTCCAACGTATCGATTCTATTCTATCCCATTTGTGGATCCTATTTATGTACTACCCAGAAAAGCTTCTACCCTCGACAAAGGCAATGGGCAGTGAGATGCAAACGTATATATATATATATATATATATATATATATATATATATATATATATATATTATATATATATATATATATATATATATATATATATATATATATATATATATATATATATATATATATATATATATATATATATATATATATATATATATATATATATATATATATGGCTCAATTTAAGTTTTTAAAATTTGAAAGACCTTGCATATTTTAAGAATTTAAAACCATTCTGAACAAACATTCCAAGAATTTATTTGTTCATTTTTAGCAAGGACTGAGACTTAGAAGGTCGTCTGTGTGCCTATGTAAGTACAGAATGGACCAAAATAAAAAGAAAATGAAAAGAACAAATATATATGGTTGTCTTTCTAAAAGAAAGTACCATACACAGTATTAGTGTGTTGAATTACGACGGTTTGTTTAATGTATGTGTTCTTTGTGTGTATTCCCTATATCGACTATATCGTTCACACAGATTATCAAACATATCCCTGAAAAAAGGTTGCTGCAGACCACTGCAAAACTCGACGACAAGTTCCGAAAGGTAGGAACAAATTTTGGTTGATCCTCACAGTTAAACATATACTCCTCTAATATTCTCCATCAGGCAGTGTAAGGTTGTGGAAATGGGATGGGTATGGATTGTAAGTACCACCAGAAATGATTCATCCTAGAAAGTTTCCTTGTAGCGTGGATAAATATTCTCGAGCGGTATGGCTTGTAGCCACTATCTATATAACATTATCTTTTCATATACTCTTGAACAATAGAACCTTTTCAAATCCTATTGTAGAAATGTTCTGATCTTAGTGGAAGGTAAGAGTTTTGCCTTCATTATCTTGATTAAAACAGGGTCACAATAGATGATGAACTGAAATACCACATCATATACTGAGACCCGCGTACTAACCAACGATTCCTGTACGATAATATCTGACCGGTCAAAAAACAATATATATATATATATATATATATATATATATATATATATATATATATATTATATATATATATATATATATATATATATATATATATATATATTAGGGATGGAGTGAAGTATCGGTATCGGTATCGGTATCGGCAAGTATCGGCATATTTTCCGATACCGGTATCGGTATCGGTATCGGTATCGGCCTTTTCAGTATCGGTATCGGTATCGGCAAATTTTTGGATAAGAGTAAAGTATCGGTATCGGTATCGGTATCGTAGTAGTCGGAATATTTTCCGATACCGATACCGGTATCGGTATCGGTATCGGTATCTGGTAATTTTTAGGTATCGGTATCGGTATCGGTATCGGTAAAAATTTTGGTATCGCTCCATCCCTAATATATATATATATATATAAATTTATAAAAAATAAAAAACGGTAGAGTGATTGACTCACGTGCTTGAGGGCGCCGGTTCGGTCCCACTTGGGGATCCTAGGTATATACTACCTAGAAAAGTTCCTCTCCTCGAATAGGGCAATGCCCGTGAGATGTGAACTTTTACTATATATATATATATATATATATATATATATATATATATATATATATATATATATATATATATATATATATATATATATATATATATATATATATATATATATATATATATATATATATATATATATATATATATATATTATATATATATATTATCCATATATATGCATTTATATGCCCATATATATATATATATATATATATATATATATATATATATATATATATATATATATATATATATATATATATATATATATATATATATATATATATATATATATATATATATATATATATATATATATATATATATATATATATATAACATTCTCTTAAATTAGAAATAATATATTGTTTACACTTTGCAAGCGCTCATCTTGTTAACGCTTTCATCCTTATTAATTAGTGCATTCTTAGAAGGATCCATTTTTCACGTTAATCCTTCCGCTGTTTCTTATGTCCTAAGAGAAAATCCTGTGATTTGTAGGACTCGTTTTGACGCCCTCCTTTGCCTCTATTTTTATTTAAGCTTCATTTCCAATTTAATATCTGTTGTTGAGTTATTTATTTATTTATTTATTTATTTATTTATTTATTTATTTATTTTCGTTATTTATTTATTTACTATTTATTTATTTTATTTATTTGATTTTATTTATTTATTTATCTATTTATCTATTTTCTTTATTTATATATTTTACATATTTTATTTATTTATTTATTTGTAATTTATATTTATTTAATTTATTTATTTTATTGATTTATTTTATGTATTTATTTATTTACTTATCTACTTTCTTTATTTATATATTTTATTTAATTATTTTATTTATTTTATTTATTTATTTATTATATTTATTTGATTATTTTTTATTTATTTATTTATTTAGTTTCAAAGTTGCTATAGTAGTTATTGAAATAATTAGATGATGTGGTTGGTATCTTTTATCAAATATTTTTCAGAGTTTTTAGTTAATTATCCTGGTACTCAATTCTTGCGTGTGGTAGTTAATTAATTAATGTAGTACTCAATATGAATGGTAGTTAGTTATTTTGATTAATTAGTTATTTAGTGTTTCAGGTAACTAGTTACAATAGTGTTATTGTCAGCTAGTGAGTGTGATGCGCTTTAGTTCTGTGGTTAGTTATTCAGAATTTAGTTAGCTAGTTATATATTAGTTATTTGTCAAGTTATATGAATGCTAACTTACAATTATCTATTTGCTTTCCATATTAGTTAATTATTCGGTAAATAAATCTATCTATTTATTAGTCATACTTTCAAAGCACTAAATATGTTAATTTTAATTAATTAAAAAACTTATTTCGTT
>SEYY01018829.1:207500-210000 GCA_009176605.1 Armadillidium nasatum | reverse complement strand
TATATTAAGTTCACATCTCACAGACCTTATCCTATTCGAGGAGGGGGAACTTTGTAGGTAGTTTCTACAAAGGATCCGGATGAAGGATCGAACCAGCACTTTCAAGAAAGTGAGTCAATCTCTACCGTTTTTCCACGGCAGTGCGATATATTTTAACCATTAATAAAAAAAACTCCAAGTCAATAAGGAGTGTTGGGATTATTTAAATAAATAATCGTATTATTTTTAAAGGGTTTTATCTCTGTATTAATGTAGCATTTATATTGTTCAACTTCGATAATACGGTAATTGTGCGGTAATGACTAACTATTACTAATGTTCGACTACGGTAACATGGTCATTGTACGGTAGAAATGACTAAATATTAATATTGTTCAACCCCGGTAACACGGTAATTGTACGGCATTAATGATTAACTATTAATATTATTCGACTAGGGAAATGCGGTAATTCTACGGTATTAATTATTAACCAGTAAAATTGCCCGCAATTTTTGTAAAGTAATGAAAATAAACGCATAAAGAAATTGAAAACTTCTTGCATAACTTTTCTTTTTTTTCTTTTGTTATTAAAATCTTGCAGAAGAATATTTAAACAAAATATTTTTAACTTTGCTATAATTGAAATGCAAACTATAACTATTGTACTAGTAAAGTATAATTTATATATTGACGTAAAGAACTGCATATATAATTTTAGTCATACTCTCAAACGTGAACACACACACAAGAACACATACACACAAATAAATATATATATATATATATATATATATATATATATATATATATATATATATATATATATATATATATATATATATATATATATATATATATATATATATATATATATATATATATATATATATACGTGTGTGTGTGTGTGTATGTGTGTGTGCTTTATGCTTGCATAATTATATGTACATACAAATACACATAGAGTTTAATTGCATTTACAGGATGTTTATATGCTAATTTTAGTATCATACCATATATAATTTTACGAAATTCCACCGAAAAAAATTTTAGAAAATGACAAACAAAACAATGCATGAGTTTATTCTTGTTGTACAATGTGTGCTTTGTCGTTGTTCATTCAGTTTTAAACAGTCTGTTCAAATCTATTATTTGCAAGTCTGTATTTTGTCGCAATTTGTACAGATATAGTAAGTCTGTTTGTTTAGATCTTTGCCGTTGACATCGCAGAGTTAGACAGTCTGTTTGTTTAGGTCTATGCTTTGTTGATGTAAATAACAGACATTATATGTTTGTTTAATGAGTTTCTTTGTTGACTTAAATACAGACTTTAAGCTAAACACCTTGTTTGCTCAGGTCTACGCTTTGTTACTATCCACACAGACTTTGAGATGTATATTTGTTGTTTAAGCATCTGTCTCTCATCCTTCAGATTTTAGCAATTTGTTAGCAATCTTCAAGATTGAATTTGTATTTCAAAGTATGTTCTTTACCGATGTCTAAACAGACTTAAGCATTTCTGATCAAGGCAATAATTTTAAATTCGTTCACAGAGATTTAAATGTTTTTCAATTTATTGCTTTCCTTACGGTCTTTAGGTGTCTGTTCGTTGAAATCTATCCTTTGTCACTGCCCACACAGATTTGATTAACAGATTGTATTGAAAACGGCGAAATGTAAATGAAAATACATTGATCTTGAATATTATTATTAGTATTATTACTATTATTATTATTATTATTATTATTATTATTATTATTATTATTATTATTATTATTATTATTATTATTATTATATTATTATTATCATTATTATTATTATTTATTATTATTATTATTATTATTATTATTATTATTATTATTATTATTATTATTATTATTACTATTATTATTATTATTATTATTATTATTATTACTATTATTATTATTACAGTTATTATAATTATTACAACCATTATTATTATTAGTAATAGTAGTAGTAGTACTAGTTTCGTTCTTTCTTTATTTTTTATTCATTTATTAAGGTACTGCCAAACCAAATCGATCTCCAACGCTAGTACGAATGCGAATCGAAAGTTATTAACCCAACAACCCACAACACACAACACACAACCCACAACCCACAACCCAACACATGTTTGAGAGTTGAAAAACACACCAAAATGCGAACAGTTCTAGTCAAAGTGATCGGTCTCGCGAACATAATTTCTTTTAAGTTGTTCGTTTAGTTCTCTCAAAGACGAGAACAACATCGAGGCGAACGCCATCGCGAGCTCCAACGTCAACTCGTATTCGAAAAAGAATATATGATATTTTATGATATATATATTTGAATATATAACTATATTGAATTTATATTTAATATATTGAATATATATAATATATTGAATATATGAATATTTTGAATATATCGAATAAATGAATATTTTTAATTAATATATATAATATATTAAATATATGAATATTTTGAATATATTGAATATATGAATATATATATATATATATATATATATATATATATAT
>SEYY01018829.1:185000-190000 GCA_009176605.1 Armadillidium nasatum | reverse complement strand
TAAAGCATAAGAACCTGGAGGGGGTGAGGCGAGAAAAAAATGAGGGGTGGTTGCTGGAGGGGGGAAACATACCCAGTAGTGCAGCGCTGAGGTCGTCTCTTGTAAAACTCAACCTCGTCGACCGTCCAGACGGCACCCTTGACGTTCTCGACGCGCATGAAACATTTGTGAAGGGAGAGGTTGTGGCGGACGGCATTCTAAACAGAACAATACACAAAACAGTAAGCAACAAGCAAATGAAAGATAAAAAAATGAATGAAAAACAGAACTTAAAAAATGGTTATTAATATCTAAAAATAGCAGCAAAAAGCAGCTTCTACTTTGTGTTACTGCCTAAAAAATATTAATAGCAAACTCCTGATATGGCTACTTTGTGCAGTTAGGATTAAAACCTAAGCCGCCATCATTATTATCGCAATCATGCTGCATGATGAAAAATATAAAACTTATAATAATAATAATAAAGATAATAATAATAATAATAATAATAATAATAATAATAATAATAATAATAATAATAATAATAATAATAATAATAATAATATAATATTAATAATAATAAAACTTCAATTTTCACGGGCTGCATTCAAAATTACTTCGCCCCATGCAGCAGTATGCAAAAAAAAATAAAGAACTGCCCCCTACTTCTAAGAGCAAAGTCATCAGGCTCTTTTAGTTATGTATTAAAATTATCTCTCTAAAATTATGCGAGCAACTTGTTTCACCAAGTGCAAATTAAGCATTGAAATGGCAGACGATCAGGTTTTAACCTGAAGAATTAAAATCTTTGCAAGCTGGGACAAGGACAAGGTTAGAAATACTCGGGATAAATCACTGTACGATTTTTAGCAACCAAGGGCCAAAAGGAGGACCTAAAGGTATACTTAAAAGGGCAACTTTGGATTACTAATGGAAAATTAACAACCAAATAAAATTGTTCTAATTAATGTTATCATTATGCTTTTTCATTCCGAGTTCAACATTTAAAAGTATATATATCATTGACTGCAAACTTCCTTCACTCGGAGTTCAGACGCTGTGCTAGACCTAACTTACAAATTAGTTAAAATCTGGGCTGAAGATTCTAAAATTTAGCCTAATAATTAACATTATTTATTCTTAACAATAAAAATAATAATAATAATAATAATAATAATAATAATAATAATAATAATAATAATAATAATAATAATCATAATAATCATAATAATTATAAAATAATAAATTATAATAATAGCAATAGTAATAATAAAAATAATAATAATAATAATAATAATAATAATAATAATAATAATAATAATAATAATAATAATAATAATAATAATAATAATAATAATAATAATAATAACAATAATAATAATAATAATAATAATAATAATAATAATAATAATAATAATAATAATAATAATAATAATAATAATAATAATAATAATAATATAATAACAATAATTTAAAAGAAATAATAATAATAATAATAACAATAATTTAATAGAATAATAATAATAATAATAATAATAATAATAATAATAATAATAATAATAATAATAATAATAATAATAATAATAATAATAATAATAATAATAATAATAATAATAATAATAATAATAATAATAATAATAATGTTAGTAATATGATAAAAAATAGCCTATAATTTACAAGTTTTCTACTAAAAGATCTATGAGAGAAAATGTTTAAAAGAAACCTTTTCCAAGTGTTGATAGTATTTACAAAGAAACAATTTTAATGGAGAGAGAAGTATTTGAATATTATAATTATTAAATGTATAGGACGTTTTTTTTTTATTCTTAATAAAGAATCTAAAATTTTTTTTAATGTGATTTCTACTATTTGAAAATAAGTCTAAAAATGAAAGAAATTCGCACCTTCCAGGAAGCTCCATTTCGCCTGAAGTTAGGATATGAGTTCTGCAACGAGTAGCAGTACATTCAGTCCAAAGAACAAAGAATGAAGTTGGAAGATAGTTTATGTTCTAATTTTTTTTTTGTTATTTTTTTTAAATGCTATTTTATTCATGGACTATATTTTTAAATTATTATTTTTTTTTTTTTTTTAGTTATACATCCTAAGTAATACTGAGAAGTAATACCACCATTAAAGGAATGAAATTAATTTTTTTTATTATTATTATTTATATTGATTAAATTAATATATTTAAAAGGAGAAACTATTTTAAAAATTAAATTAATAATTTATTTTTATATTTTAAATTTTGCGAGCTATTAATTTCATTCTGTATTGATGGTAGTCGTACTAAAAATAAAATAATGATCACTATCTCTATAATAATCATAATAATAATAATAATAATAATAATATTAATAAAAACAATAATGAAAGTGCATTCACCTTCAAAAACATATCGCAACAGGAGTTATTAATTAAAATATGTAAGAAAAAAATATATATACGGAATAGAAAAATCAACGTAAAAAAATATATATATATATAAAATTATGAATAAAGCTTAAATAGTAAAATCTAGTGAACCCTTTACAATCCAACAAAAATAAAAGAAATCACAAGAAAAGATATTAGTAAAGTGAAAACAAATAGTAAATAAATGACGTGAAAAATAATAATAATAATAATAAAAAAATATATAAAAATTGATAATAAAAATATTATCCCTCAAACTAATAAATTACTAATCATCTTTTTTGATTTGAGGGGAGGTTATGAATGAATGCAAGAAAGTGGTCTTAGTGTAAAAGTTAAAAAAAGAGGTTTGGCAGGAGATGTCGCACCTTCCACGTAGCTGCATTCCTTCTAAAGTAGGCAAAAGTATTTTGAAACCAGTTGTAAATTTCGTTTAGAGTCAATTGCTTATCTGGAGCCTCTATTATTGCCTGAAATATAAAGAAGAAGAAGAGGTATTCAAATTATTGTTTATAAATTTGGTTTAAACCAAATTTTATCGTATTTTTTATGAACATTTTAGAATATAACTTAAAAATACAATGAAGCAGTTTTAAAACAATACAACTGGAAGGATTGATTGAAAATGAATTATTACCAAATATAATTGTATTTTTATGAACAGCTAAAACAAAACAGCTTTAAAACTAAAATTGTTTGAAAAATTTTATTTTTTTTTTAAAGCAAATTGTTTCAGCTATGATCCTAAAATCTACCATTTATAAAAGGAGTTTTCAAAATAATTTAAAATTAAATCTTTTGCAAGGAAGAAATTGCTTCAACTATCATTTTGTAATGATAAAAAAGAAAAAAAAAAATACAAAAAAATTTGCTTAAACATGCGTCACTTTATAATTTTTTTTTTTTTTTAAATAATATCTAAGTAACGAAAGATCATATGATAACGTTTACTTAAAATCAAAAATTCTCATTTAAAATACATGCTCCGAAAAATCGGCAGAAACCCAACCTATGGCTTTACATCTAAACCTTCCAAAATAAATGCTTACTTGTCGTATGAGAGAAGCATAAGTAAAAGGCGGCCGAACTTCAGTATTTTTGTAAAACTCTCTGTTTCTTTGGATTTCTGAAAATATCATACAATAAAAAATTTGGAAAACAAATTTTGCTAGATTTTTATGTTATTATTATGCCAAAAATTTCACGAAAACTTTATTCAACAAATATCTATCCGATTTTATTAACAATTAGTAACCTTCTACCAGAAATTTAAAACAGAAAAGAACACTTGTTCTGTGAAATGGCATTATAGACCAGGAAATACAAGAGACAGCATTAGTAAATACAACCAAACACTAGCAACAAATATTTCTTACATGCTGAATGAAACCATTAATACAAGCATTAATAAAAGGTATTTTTATGATACTAATTAATTGTGACATGAAAAAAAATATATTTTTACAGTATTTAATTAAAAATTGATAATTACTTAATTCAAAAATCTTAAAAACTTTCTCTAAATTTCTCTTAAAATTTTGTATGCAAGATTTGGAAATAGGTTTTATAATAAAATTTTCTGAACATTTATTCAAATAGAAAATTAGTTTAACATTAAAATAGGAAAGAAAAGAAGTGAAAATAAATTATTATAAATAAATACTAAGTAAAACCGTTAGTGGGGAGTTAATACTATAACAGTATTATCAAACTACAAATAATGTGTTATGGGAATGAATTAGTAGATAAACTGTAATATTATTTATTTCATGACACAATTAGGTTAATCTTAACAAGGTTAAAATTAAAACGAAAATATAGGTAACACGGACCTTGTTGTATATCCAAGCCAGCACGATCTAACATATATGAGAGACCTGAGAAAAAGTTGAAAAAAGATTTGTGAAAAAAAAAAAAAATAGGAAAAAACATTTTCTCCAAATAAAAAAAAAAAAAAAAAAGGAAAAATAAAGAAAATAAATCAAAATAACTGAAAACTTAAAATTAATATTTATAGTTTGCGAACATTTTTTTTTTAGTTCGAGAAATTGTTATTTTTAATAAAAAGAAAAGCAACATTTGTCCAAGCAGAAAATTGATTAGTTGTATTTCCTCATTGTAGATTTGCTGATTAATTAATATTTTTATACGAATGCTTTTAAAATCAAAATTATTATTATTTTTATTATTATTATTATTATTATTATTATTATTATTATTATTATTATTATCATTATTATTATTATAAAAAGCTTACATTATCATTGAGCCGTAGCTTGATTCAAGTAAAAGTAGTATTCTTTGTATGCAAATTTTTAATTTATTTCGGAGTATATAAGTAGTACAAAAAAATATTTATTTACTTTATTATTATTATTATTATTATTATTATTATTATTATTATTATTATTATTATTATTATTATTATTGCAATAGTCGGGCAGAAAGTTGTCAATATACCGATTTGTTTCAAATTCACAGAATAAACTCTAAGTAATGAAGCATTCATTCACATAATTGTCGTCAAATAAAAAAAAAGGTGAGTTGGGAAACATTAAATAATCCCTCAGGCTTTTAATCAGACTTTCGCAGCCATTTTTATC
>SEYY01018829.1:150000-157500 GCA_009176605.1 Armadillidium nasatum | reverse complement strand
TTAACTACTACTAACTACTACTATTAGTATCTGTGCAAATAATAATAATAATAATAATAATAATAATAATAATAATAATAATAATAATAATAATAATAATAACATTGTTAAGAGTAATTTAAGTTTCATTTACAGAAATTAATGAACAGATTTAGCAGATTTTTTTTGAAAAGGACCTAAACAATTATATAAAAATAAGTAAAATTAATTAATTAACTGAAATAATCATCTATTGTAATTTTTAAAAAGAAATAATATAAAAATCTTTCACTCCATTAACACAAACTCTCTATGACATCATAACTCCTTTGATATATCATTATATATATATATATATATATATATATATATATATATATATATATATATATATATATATATATATATATATATATATATATATATATATATATATATATATATATATATATATATATATATATATATATATATATATATATATATATATATATATATATATATATATATATATATATATATATATATATATATATAATATATAATATATAATATTATGATACAATAATTATTTTACTATTTATTACAGAATTATAACTATTAAAACGATGACTTATTTTAATGTTATAATTCCATTAATAAAATAATTTTATTAATTCTGTAATTCATTATAATATTTTAAATATGTTAGTACAATAACTCATTACATTATAATTCTTTTAATGTAATATCTCACTATAATATTAATAATGTAGTTAATGTTAATATTAATGTAGTTAAATTTAACACGAGAACCCATCAAAATATTATATAATTTATGATGAAAATAATTTCATTATAGAATTGTAATTCTTTTCATTCTATAACTCTATTAACATTTGTAGCTCATTATAGTATTATAATTACATTAATACAATAACTTTTATGATATAGCCTCCGTTATTACTTTGAGTATATAAACACTATATATAACTCATTGAAAAATTAAAACTTCTATTAACACATTTATTCATTATAACCATAAACATTATAATTTCACTAAAATTATAACTCTGTTAACATAATAGTCATTATAATACTATAACTCATCTCAAATCGAGGCAACGTAAACTTCAAATATTGGCAATTTTTTTTATTTATTTTTTTTATTTTATTTTATTTTTTTTTTGTCGTCTGATGCTAAAATTGTATTTTAAGCACTAAAATGTATTTCATTTATGCAAGATGAAACTAAAGTGTAATTTTAATTTCATTATTTACAAATTTTTTTGTTTTAGTGAGAAAAAAATAAATTTTTAAGTTTAAATTTTAATATTTATATATATATATATTTTTTTAATGTCCAATAATATATTTTATATTTTTTGTTCAACTTGATATTTTTCAATTTGTATGTCAAAAATTAAATCTTCTTTAATGGACTGAAGATAAACTTTGAAGATTAACAAAAAAAAAAAATGTGAATGACGGAATTTCTTTTAATGTTTTAACGTTAATGTTCCATGAAACTGTTACACAATTTAAAAGAATTTATTAAATATTAATGAAAATAAGTGCAAAAAATAAAAGAAAAAATTAACATTTAAAAGTGGGGAGGAAGAGGGATAAACTGAAGAAGAAGAAGGGAATAAATGGAAAGAGGAAGGGAGAACAGGAGAGAAAATGAGAAAAAAGAAGAGACAGATAGACAGACGGAGAGAGAGAGAGAGAGAAAGAAAGAGAGAGAGAGAGAGAGAGAGAGAGAGAGAGAGAGAGAGAGAGAGAGATAGATAGATAGATAGATAGATAGATAGATAGATAGATAAATAGATAGATAGATAGAGAGAGAGAGAGAGAGAAAATGTATAAAATTTTAGAAGTTAAAAAGATTTGTTGAAAAATTATCTTTTGAAGCTCTGATGAAAAGTGTTATAGCTCATACGCAACTCTCTAAAGAATAGAGAAATTTAAATCATTATTCAGATTATTGGCCGACATGCCCCGGTACACAATACTTGAAAGCATTTAACTTAAATAAAGTGAGTAAAACATTAGAGAGTAATCTACTTTTTCAAAGAAATGAACAAAGCATATATATATATATATATATATATATATATATATATATATATATATATATATATATATATATATATATATATATATATATATATATATATATATATATATATATATATATATATATATATATATATATATATATATATATATATATATATATATATATATATATATATATATATATATATATATATATATATATATATATGCTCAATAAAATAAGGTATATGAAGAGAGAGAGATAAAATCTGAGCAAAGTAAATTTGCTTTCAAGTCAAGTACGTAATGCAAGTATAGCGAAATGAGAACGAAAAGTAGCGAGTAAAATGAAAGTAGCGACACACTTATTTATACCATCATGTTACAATTAAATCTATTTTAGAACCTAAAATAAAAGTAAAAAAAGGTAAAATAGAATGAATGACATATAGGTGTTGAATTACATATTAAGCAGATACGCTTCGAACCATGGGTGGATACAAGATTTGCGAATAGGTGGTCCCCATCAAATGAGGCATGAGTAAATACTTGAGATAACGACGAAGTATGATTTGGCGTGGGAAATGTCCATTCGTTAATCACTTTTCCTAATTAAGAGAAGATACTTCAAAAAGATACGGGCATTGTACATATATTGTCGACAGTTGGAATAAAGTATCCGAGCCGAAATTTTCTATTTGATTTGTTTAGTGAGTATATATATAGTAATATATATATATATATATATATATATATATATATATATATATATATATATATATATATATATATATATATATATATATATATATATATATATATATATATATATATATATATATATATATATATATATATATATATATATATATATAATATATATATATATATATATAGATAGAGAGAGAGAGAGAGAGAGAGAGAGAGAGAGAGAGAGAGAAATATATATAAAAAGATAGGGTTAGAAATGTAAATTTTATTTAGAGTGAGAGCTATAGAGAAAGAGAAAGAGCTATAGAGAAAGAGAGAGAGAGAGAGAGAGAGAGAGAGAGAGAGAGAGAGAGAGAGAGAGAGAGAGAGAGAGAGAGAGAGAGAGAGAGAGAGAGAGAGATTCATAACATAATTGCGCTTGTGTTCATAAAAGTATGCATTAGTTTCTGAATTATAAAGAGCGTAAACATTTAAAAAGAAATATGGGAACTACCAATTAGGAATTTAAATAATATATTTTCCCTGAAAAATATTATTAAATACATAAAATTTGAAAAAAAAATTATTCATATTAAAAAAAAAAAAGCATTTTAAATTATTCATTTAAAAAAAAAAAAGCAAAAAAAAAAAACGTATAATTAAAATTTAAGTAGAAAGAGAAAAAAATAATTTTTAATAATTTTTTTTTATAATTATTATATTTAAATTTTATAATTACAATGCCACATGAAACAATAATTTAAATATTTCGTGTTTTAAGCACTTGATTTTTTCTTAGTCTTGACTTTATAAAAAGGCAAAAGTGTGATGAATGATTCAAAATGAATAATATATATAGTATATATATATATATATATATATATATATATATATATATATATATATATATATATATATATATATATATATATATATATAATATATATATATATATATATATATATATATATATATATATATATATATATATATATATATATATATATATATATATATATATATATATATATATATATATACTATATATATATATATATATATATATATATATATATATATATATATATATATATATATATATATATATATATATATATATATATATATCGTCGCTGTGAAATAAAACCAGCATATTCTGCAAAAATTCATATTTTTCACCTGAGCGCTTTAAAGTTTACGCAAATGGGCTTTTTACATGTAAATGCATACCGGCCCAACGCCATCTGACGGATTTTTATTCAATTATACGATATGCCGGTTCGACATAAAAATAGACGGGAAAAAAAGGAATCTTTTGACACCAAAAACTCAAAAACTCAATTTTTGCAGATATGCCGGTTTGATTTCACAGCGACGATATATATATATATATATATATATATATATATATATATATATATATATATATATATATATATATATATATATATATATATGTGTGTGTGAGTGTGTACAATTTAAAGTATGAAAGAAAAGAGTAATTTTCAAACTAATAATAATAATAATAATAATAATAATAATAATAATAATAATAATAATAATAATAATAATAATAATAATAATAACAATAATAATAATTTTTGAAAAATCTCCGTTTTTAGCGTACACACACACACATTACTCTGAAATTATTTTACTAATAAATATGATTTCAAACAATTTATTTTGATCTTTGAATATAGAAACTTTTCTATAAAAATGAAACAACGGAAATGCAATAAGAAAAACTGACATTATTTCTTAAGTACAAAAAACAGACAAGTAAATTATATTGAACCATGCAGTAATGTTCACGTAAATAAATAGATATTAAAATTTTCAATATTTGATATATATATATATATATATATATATATATATATATATATATATATATATATATATATATATATATATATATATATATATATATATATATATATATATATATATATATATATATATTATGTAAAATAATATTTTGGAATGTAAATTTTTTAAAGGAATTTATGACACGATACGAAGTTTAATTATTTTAATTGAAAACGTTATTATAATTATTGTTATTACTATTATTATTATTATTATTATTATTATTATTATTATTATATATTATTATTATATATATATATATATATATATATATATATATATATATATATATATATATATATATATATATATATATATATATATATATAATTTAACCACTTTACTAATAAAGTCGTATTCGTATTTTCGAATTTTTTGCAATTGTTTGTTTAAGTTTCTTAAAGGCGAATTTTTTCTTGTCTTTTTTTTTTTGTTGTTGTTGTTGTTGTTATCATTTTACGGTTGATGCGGCGGGCGGGCGGGCAAAAATCCAATTTTTCATGACTCGTTCTTGTTTACGATGAATGCCTATCGCGAAGCTTAAAAACAACCCGCGCGATTTCAAAAGGAAAAACAAAAGCAAGCAGTTTTGGCGCGAAAATAGAGGTTTGTAGGGAAGCTTTGAGGAAGATTGGGGGAAGAGTCCGAAAATGGGGAAGGGGAGGAAGAGGAGGAAGAAAATTTAGGGGAAGATTAATGATGATGCCAAGAGGAAAACAAAAACATCAATAACAACAAAAAAAGGAACTCGAATTCCAACTGCAAATCAAATTTCACCCTAGTGACGTCATCATCAGTGGCAATAATATTTGGTTGATGATAATACTAAAACTCTTTTAAAAAGATCTTTCAAATAAATTATTGGAATTTCCTGATAATATCATTAATATCGAACGTCGTGCTTGATATTAATTAATCTTAATTTAGATTTAACAATAAAGATTAAATGAAAATATAATAAGAATAACAATAATAATAATGATAATAATAATAATAATAATAATAATAATAATAATAATAATTAAAATTGTAATAATTATAATATAATAATAATAATAAAAATAATGAATATAATAATAATAATAATAATAATAATAATAATAATAATAATAATAATAATAATAATAATAATGATAGTAATAAAAGAAATAATAATGATAATAATAATAATAATAATAATAATAATAATAATAATAATAATAATAATAATAATAATAATAATAATAATAGTAATAATAATACCTACAAAGAAGTAAATAACATTCATTTTTTAACAAGTTATAAATGCATAAATCACGCAAAATAGATTCCATCGTTAATAATAAAGATCATGAGGGAGGTACAACAACAAAAACAACAACAGCAACTTCAACAATAACAACAACAACAACAACAACAACAACAACAACGACGTAGACAATAACAACAACAACAACTTCAACAATAACAATAACAACAACAACTACTTCGACAAAAATAACAACAATAACGACAACAACAACAATAAAAACAACAACAATAACAACAACAACAAATACAACAACAACGTAGACAATAATAACAACTTAGACAATAACAATAACAACAACATCAACAACAAACTTGATAAAAATAAGAATCTATTATCTTTTTTGCTTTTTATTAATTCCTTTTTTATTCTCTTATTACTAATTTATTCTCCTGTTTATCATTTTCCTTTCAATTTCATCATTTTGTTTTTTATTTTCATTTTTATTTTTTTTTTCTCAATTTAGTTATTTCTTATATAATTATTTCTTATTTATTTTCTTTAATTTTTCTTATTCTCATTTTCTTTTTTCCTTATTTTTTTATTCTTGTATTTATTATTTTTATATTCTTATTTTTAACTATTTTTTATACTCTTATTTCTTATTTATTTTCAATCATTTTTCTTATTCCCATTTTCTTTTTTTCTTTTTTTTATTCTTGTATTTATTATTTTTATATTCTTCATTTTAACTATTTTTAATAATCTTATTTTTTATTTATTTCCGTTTATTTTTCTTATTCCCATTTTCTTTTCTTTCTTATTACTTATTTATTCTCCTGTTTATCATTTTTATTCTCATTTTTATCATTTTTTTTCTTTTTTTTCTTTTTTTTTCTTTTTTTTTGTTTAGGCCGATTGCTTTTCAATATTTATACTTTTTTGTTTTTCACGTGGCCCTATTTTTGAAAAGTTTCAAAACATCGCTTTTCAAAATTAGAAAAAATAAAAAAAAAAATAAAAAAAAAATGAGAAAAAAACACTCGATATTTTATTAAATTAGGAATTGTTTATGATTATTTTGCTCCCTTATTATACGAATAAATAAAGTTGTTTTTCCTTTACAATCGAAAGAGTTATAATCTCACTTTGTTATTGTTTTGAAGCAAATTATACGAGGCGTGTTTGGGGCTCCTTTTTTTTTGCGACTTTTTTTTCAGCGATATTTTTTTGCGATTTTTTGTTTGTATGTATTTTATTTATTTATTTATTTATTTTATTTATTTATTCTTGTTTTTATTTCTGTTTTGTCGGGAAATTAAATTGTAAAAAGTTGGAAAGAAACAAGAAAGAATTTAAAGTTTTTTTTTTTTCTCTTAAATATTTTGTCATTGCATAGAAAAATTATACACTGTATGTACATTTAAAAAGTGTACATGAAAGACATTTAAAAGGTGCACATGAAAAACATTTAAAAAAGTGTACATGAAAATCCATGCTGGCCGGAATTTTATACATTAAAAAAAAAGACATGACTCATTCACACCTTCAACTTCAATATACGTCTCTATCCACTTATATAAACTAGGACTCCTGAGCCGGAGCTGGAGTCGGGGTCGAAGTCGGAACCGAAGCTGGAGCTGGAGTCGGAGCCGGAGTCAGAGTCACAGTCAGAGTCGGGGTCAGAGGCG
>SEYY01018829.1:140000-145000 GCA_009176605.1 Armadillidium nasatum | reverse complement strand
TTGGCATTGTTAAAAGAAGCAAGACTGAATGATTTAATAAATATTGTTCAACTCTATGGCCAAGGCTATGAAGAAGAATCACAGGAAATGTACTTTCTCGTGATGCATCGAGAATATTAAAAGTCCTGAAGCTCAAACCCTGTCAACGTGACGGCCTATGAAAATGAGATGAGGAAAAAAAAGAGATTGGATAAGGTTAAGGAATAAACAGAGAATGCCAGAAAGGAATATGAAGGTATCGAAGAGACGAGTGTTATCGAAAAATGTATTTTTAGAAAATGAAATGACTCAGAAGGCTTCAAACGTGATGTTACTTTATTTGACAAATTTGCAGTCGTATGAGATGGGATCGAAAGAACCATGACAATCATCAAAAGTTCAATTCTTCTTTGACTAAAACTAAGCGCAGTAGAATTATTTTCTAAAAGAAATTATGCGAAATAAACTAAAAAAGCTAAGAAGGAATTCCTTGAAAATTGTCGAAGATGAAAAGTAGCTTTTTTTTTTTTTTTTTTTTTTTTTTTTTTGGTAAAAATCCAATAAAGAATTTGTTTAATCGATGATTTGGAAGAAATAATTTTCAGTAATCAAAAACTTCTCCGGCAATTGAAATAGAATAACATTTTATCAATCTCAAAACTTTAGAGCAATGAACAATAAGTTTTATCTGTAGACGAATTAAAATTTCCTCTAACTTTGACATACTTAATACACCCACACACCCACATACATACATACATATATATATATATATATATATATATATATATATATATATATATATATATATATATATATATATATATATATATATATATATATATATATATATATATATATATATATATATATATATATATATATATACAAACCTGTAATTAAATTTACAAATATTTACCCACTGTGTATAATGCGAATGTATTTTTAATTAAAGCTTCTTAAAACATTTCTACATCAAATGTCTCATTAGATGAAAAAATTTCTTATATTAATCAAAGCAAATTTACATTTCCCATTCTCTGTGATAATTATCATTTAAAAATAAAAAAAGTAATTTATATATATATATATATATATATATATATATATATATATATATATATATATATATATATATATATATATATATATATATATATATATATATATATATATATATATATATATATATATACATACATACATACATACATACATACATACATACATACATACATACATACATACATACATACATACATACATACATACATACATACATACATACATAGATTGATAGATTGATAGATTGATAGATTGATAGACAGATATATGGATGGATAGATAGACTGTCACCTACACAAATAGATAGATAGACAGATAGATGGATGGATAGATAGACAGACACCTACATAAATAGATAGAAATTAGATAGATGGATGGATAGATACCTCCATAATAGATAGATAAATAGAAAGAAAGATAGATGGACTGATAGATAAGTATAGATAGATAGGCAAGTGATTCTACAATATTTTATAATCGTCTTTATTTGCATAATAGATTTTTAGGAATGGAAAAGGGCTTAAAAGAACCTCTAATCTTAAACTCGTCTTTCAAAGTTTCGAAAAGATTTTAGTTCTTAATTCGGTTAAAGATAAAATCGAGGCGTGATTTACAAGTGCTAATTGGTTCATGAGGAGAAATCGCTAATGAATTATAAGGGTAGAGATAGCGAGTGTTGAAAAAGGAAAAAAAAAAAAGGGGATTCAAGAAGTAAAATTGGAATTTAAAAAAACAAGATATATATATATATATATATATATATATATATATATATATATATATATATATATATATATATATATATATATATATATATATATATATATATATATATATATATATATATATATATATATATATATATATATTAAATTTAGTGATTAAAGCAATTTCTTATCTAAATACTCCAAATATTCTCTACAAAATTTTCATAGCATAGTTATTTTTAGAAACCTTTGTGTCTTTGTTTGTTTTCGTTGAATGGAGACAATATATTCAGCTACCCTTTCCGTGTGTAACTATATTAGATGAAATTTTGATAATGTCTAATAAACACATATTAAAATCTGTTTTATAATAAGATAAGGCAATATAGCATTAAGATTGATCTAAATTGTTTGTATTTATATTAAAAAAAATTTTTATTTTTTATTTTTATAGGAGATTCGCATATCAAACAGCATTGCCCTATTCTAGAAAATGAATAATCATATGGGGTAACCGGACCTTTCAATCCGCATGTGGGGTCTAACCGAACCCTTCAATCCGGATGTGAGGTCGAACCGGACCCTTTAAGCACGAAGGCAATCACTCTATCGTTTGGCCACCGTTGATGGCAATATGTTTTTTAATTAATGGAAGGATAATGGTTTACCACGAAGAAAATGAAAAGAGAGAGAAGGAATGAAAGACAAATGTAAATTTAGAAATGACAAATTAATAAAAGCGAAAAAAAATAAAATAGTGAGTAAAATATACGTTCGAAGCAAAAGAAAGACAGTGAAAGATAAAGAGTGAAAAAAAGAAAGAATAAGAATCAGGGAGTGAAAGAAAGAAAGATTGAAAGAAATAACAAGAATGAGAAATGAGGAAGGTCAAGTGATACACACAGAGATAAAGAGAGCAAATTAGTGAAAGAGAAAGAGAGAGAGAAGAATATTGTGGAAAGAGAAGCACAGAGAGAGAGAGAGAGAGAGAGAGAGAGAGAGAGAGAGAGAGAGAGAGAGAGAGAGAGAGAGAGAGAGAGAGAGATCAAAAGGAGAGAAAGATAAAGAGAGAGGAATACACATGACAGAGAGAAAGAGAGAAAGCAAGATAGAAAGATTCAAGAGAGACACACGTGACAAAGAGAGAACATGAAAAAAAGAAAGAGTAAAGTATCTTAATCTTCCTTTCTTTCTTGCGAAAAAGAGAGATTAAGGAGAGAGACACACAGAGCAAGAGAGAGAAAGTTTTAGAGAGACAGATACAGAGAGGAAGAGAGATAGAGAGATAAAGGAACAGAGAGAGAGAGAGGCGGAGAGAGAAAAATATCGAGAGATTATGGAGAGAGAGATACACAGAGCAAGAGAGAAAAGAGTCAGAAAAATTGAGTGAAAATATACAAAGGAAGAGAGAGAGAGACAGAGAAAGAGAGAGAGAGAGAGAGAGAGAGAGAGAGAGAGAGAGAGAGAGAGAGAGAGAGAGAGAATAATTTCAAATCGAAAATACACTTTAAGCCAAAAACAATTTTCTTCTCATTTTACATAAGCAAAAAAAGATTCCTCCAAAATACCTTTCACGAGTGAATCGCAATTAGATTGAAACAACGTCTTATACACCCTGTCTCTCCCTCTATCTCTCTCTCTCTCTCTCTTTTCTACCGAAAGCGCAACGCTAAAACACTTTGAGTATTAGTTTTTCAATCAATTTTTTCCACGGTCTGTAAGGACTAATATATAAGGATAAATAATGAAAAATTCGACCTAAGCGCTTTGCCCCTTTTCCTTAATGTCTCGAATAATGAGTGAGAAATTAGATGCGTTGCCAACAATTTTCACCAGTGGAATTAAGACATTTTAGCGAAGTATAAAAGAAAAAAAAAGAGAAAAAAATGGGGATTATTTAAAAAATAAATTCCAAAGTATTTTAAAAAAATATAAATTTGTTTTATTAGATTGGAAAATATTTTCTTTATAAAATTATAAAAAACAAAAAACAAAATATAGGAATTGAAATTTTGAAATTTACAAACTAAAAATAAAGAAATATAACAAAAAATCAAATTAAAAAGATGTATTCTAGTATTTTAAAAGCATGAATTTGCTTTACTTAAAAATATGAAAAATAATATTTTCTTTGAAAAAAACAAAAAAAAAATTGAAATTTAAAATTTGTAAATTTTTTAAGAGATAAAGAAATAACCAAGATTACTAAAAGAATATAAATTTTAAAAAACAAAAAAAATGTCTTTAATTTACAAAAATAAAAATTAATTTTCATAAAAATGAAAAAAATAAAATGCAAAATATTAGATTTGAAATTTTAAAATTTATGAATTAATTTTTTTCCATTAAATTAACCTAACAACACACCCTCTCCTTAGATTTTCTTTCTCTTCGTCTTGTAAACCCCACCCTCACTCACATCTCCCATGACTCCCCCTCCTTCCAACCCAACTCCTCTCGATTCCAAAACGAAGACTAAAATTATGATGAATTGAAAATAAATAAAGAATCAAATCCGAAAATCTGTTTTCCATTTATAAAAGTTCTCCCTAAATGGATTCTAAACGCTAAAATAAATGAAATTATATCAAAAATTAAATAATAATTAATAATAATAATAATAATAATAATAAATAATAAAAATAATAATATAATAATAATAATAAAATAATAAAATAATAATAATAATAATAATAATAATAATAATAATAATAATAATAATAATAATAATTATAATAATAAAATAATAATAATAATAATAAATAATAAATAATAATAATAATAATAATAATAATAATAATAATAATAAAATAATAATAATAATTATTATCATATTAATTATTATTATTATTATTATTATTATTATTATTATTATTATTATTATTATTATTATTATTATTATTATTATTATTTATTTTTTATAATTATTTTTAATAATTTTTTTTTTAAATCAAAACTTATACAAATAAAATTAGTCAAAATAAAAAATAAAAAAAAAAACAAACAAATTTCAATTATTTCTTGAAATAATAAAATATTACTCCTACTACTAATAATAATAAAAATAAACAATATTAATAACATTAGTGATGCCACTAATAATAATAATGAACATGATACCACCACTACTACTAGTTATAATTTTAATAATAATAATGAAAGAAGTTACACCGCTAAGGCTTTCCCGAAATTCAAAGCCGATTTGGCTTGCCTAAAGTTCGTCGAGGTTCGCCCTTAATAAGCTTGTCG
>SEYY01018829.1:120000-125000 GCA_009176605.1 Armadillidium nasatum | reverse complement strand
TTTCATACAAGGGGATGGATGAGTGGAAGAATCTCCATATAAATTTCTGGAATCACCCACCATAAGTTGCTCTCCCAAAACCATTAAGAAAAATACCGATCATTGAAATACCAAAGAACATCTACCTATCTTCTTTTGGCATCAGTTTCATACAATTAATATTGATAGTGATGACGATAGTAATGATTGTTATTATTATTATTATTATTATTATTATTATTATTATTATTATTATTATTATTATTATTATTATTATTATTATTATTATTATTATTATTATTATTATTATTATTATTATTATTATTATTATTATTATTTTATTATTATTATAATTTATCATTATTATTATTTGATACATTTTTTATTATTATATATCTAAAAACCTTAATAAAATTTTATTATATTATAAAAGTACAGTTTGTTAAATAATAAGTCACTATTCATATATGTGAAATAAGATTTTATGAACCAAAACTTGTGCTCAAAGAATGAATCTGCCAAACTAGAAGCTCTTTTCAGTTAAAAAAATTATTAATTTTATTATTGCAATTATTTTATTATTATTATTATTATTTATTATTAAAATTAAAAAATTATTATTATTATTATTATTATTATTATTATTATTATTATTATTATTATTATTATTATTATTATTACTTTATTTATTTTTTATTTTTTTTTTTTTTTTTTTTTTTTTATTTTCTTTTAGTTTTAGTTTTCTTTTAAGCTGAATAAAAGATTTTTCGACTTTATTTTTATTGTGATTATTATTATTATTATTATTATTATTATTATTATTATTATATATTATTATTATTTTATTATTTTATTATTTTAAAATTATTTATTTAATTATTATTATTATTATTATTATGATTATTATTATTATTATTATTATTATTATTATTATTATTATTATTATTATTATTATTATTTATTATTATTATTATTATTATTATTATATATTATTATTATTATTATTATTATTATTATTATTATTATTATAAGGAAAACAAATTTAATTTTGCACACCTGTAACTCTAAAACACATAAATATTTTAACATCTTTCGATATTTAAATCCAAATAAATAAAGTCACATTTACGTGGCAGATATGCAAAGAAAATACAAACAGAATAACCGACAGAATACAGAAAAAAAATTGGTTGAATAAATTTTTTTTTTCATTTTTATTCAAATTTACATTTATTATTATTATTATTATTATTATTATTATTATTATTATTATTATTATTATTATTATTATTATTATTATTATTATTATTATTTAAAAACTTTTTGTTGTTCAATTTTTGTATCTCTTATTTTCACGTCTTTTTTCTTAACAACTGTTTCGTTTTCATTTCATATTCTTCACTCTCTCTCTCTCTCTCTCTCTCTCTCTCTCTCTCTCTCTCTCTCTCTCTCTCTCTCTCTACCTTTCCCTTCCTCTCCTTTTTATCTTGTTCCTCCTCTCTTTTTCTCCCCATAATTCTTTTATCCCTTATTTTTCTTTTATATTTATCTTCTTTATTCAATCGCCTTCTTATTCCACTTTCTTCTCTTTTATTTATTCACTTCTTTTTCATTTCTCTTGCACGTTTTTATTTATTACCCTTTTCAACGTAGAAATATAAGTATTAATCTTACATAGCAAAACAGATGGGCTATCATTATTTATCCAAATATACGATCACACACAGACAGACGTTTTTGACATTCTATATATATATATATATATATATATATATATATATATATATATATATATATATATATATATATATATATATATATATATATATATATATATATATATATATATATATATATATATATATATATATTTAAAAAATATTTTTTTTAAAGTAATAAAAAAGTTATAAATATATAAAATATATATATATATATATATATATATATATATATATATATATATATATATATATATATATATATATATATATGAAGAATGTTTATATGCGGAATTGAAGGTCCGATTTTGCGTGTGTTTACAAGCCTGGAAAAGCTTTCATGAAATTTATTCAGAACAATTGATTTTCCGAACCTCGTCAAAACACAAACATTATTTGCTAAAAACAACCATTAATGATAATAATAATAATAATAATAATAATAATAATAATAATAATAATAATAATAATAATAATAATAATAATAATAATAATAATAATAATTCAAATAGCCAATGTTTTTGTTTATTCAGTCAAAATATATTTTTCACATTATATTCATTATTGAAATTATAATTGAAAATAAATATGACCTGAATAAAAACAATAATGATAATAATAATAATAATAATAATAATAAAATAATAATAATAATAATAATAATAATAATAATAATAATAATAATAATAATAATAATAATAATAATTGTTATGATGATAATTATAAGAAATAATAAAAAATTATAATAATAAAAATAATCTTTTAATCATAGTTTCATTAAAAATAATAATAATAATAATTATATTATATTAAAACGGTAATAATAATAAAATAATAATAATAATAATAATAATAATTATAATAATAATAATAATAATAATAATAATAATAAAAATAATGATTAGAATAATAATAATTTTATATATTTATTATATTAGTAACTGGACTAAAATAATCAAAACAAGTAAACAAGGGAAAAATATTGCTGCTTCTCTTTATGAATTTCTGTTTTTTAAGTTCTTTATAACTGACTAAAATTGAAAAGTGATATATATATATATATATATATATATATATATATATATATATATATATATATATATATAATATATATATATATATATATATATATATATATATATATATATATATATATATATATATATATATATATATATATATATATATATATATATATATATATATATATATATATATATATATATATATATATATATATATATATATATATATATATATATATATATATATATATATATATATATATATATATATATATATATATATATATATATATATATATATATATATATATATATATATATATATATATATATATATATATATATATATATATATATATATATATATATATATATATATATATATATATATATATATATATATATATATATATATATATATATATATATATATATATATATATATATATATATATATATATATATATATATATATATATATATATATATATATATATATATATATATATATATATATATATATATATATATATATATATATATATATATATATATATATATATATATATATATATATATATATATATATATATATATATATATATATATTTATTATATAGATTTAAAATTTGTAATAATATTTGCAAAATCAACAACTACTACTGAAAATTTCGATTAGAAACTAAGTAGACTAAAATGATAAGAAATGAATCCAAACATTTTATTATCATCCAAACAAAAGATTAAAAACACATCATCGCTTCTTGTTATTGTTATTAACGGATTGAAATTTCGACGTTGCATATTTTAAGACGAATTTCAAAATCATTTTGCAAATTGAAATGATTTTGTGGAAATTGGTTAAGAAATCAATTGGTATATTGACGTGCATTAAAGGTTTCATTATGTTTACCTTTCCAACCGCTGTTTATTCACAAGAAATAATTGAGACTATAGATAAGTCTTGAGATAATAGATAATTCTTATCTTTTGCCGAGATTTGGTTTGGTTTGCATTTATAATTTTGTGATTCTTTCCCCCCTACTCACCTTCCTCACCCCTCCCTGGAGGGGTTTCAAAATAAGTCTTGTGCTGTATTCAAGATTTTACTCTATATATATATATATATATATATATATATATATATATATATATATATATATATATATATATATATATATATATATATATATATATATATATATATATATATATATATATATATATATATATATATATATATATATATATATATATATATATATATATATATATATATATATATATATATATATATATATATATATATATATATATATATATATATATATATATTGCATGTTTTGCTGAAAAAAAAACATCATTTTACAATGGACTGCTCATAAAGTTGGCCTTTGGTCTCTTCACTGAAACATAAACTACTTCATCATTCACGTTTCACAATATAAAATATGATGGCCCCATTGAAGCAAAGATGAATGCAATCCAAACACTTGTCCTAATTCCCTTGTCTCCCCATTGTAGTTTCGAAATTTGTAGCATTTATTTATAGGGAATGACACAGATGAAGAGCTAGAACTCAGATGTATGGTTTTCTCTCTTCATTAGTTTCTGCATCATTTACGCTTCAATTTCCAGTTTTTAAGTTTTTGATCGCTTTCCCTTTGATTTTTTTACCCTGATCAAAATACAAGAGTTTGAAGCCATTAAAAGTAACCTTAGTCTTTTTTTTCCTAAACTTTAAACATGCTTGTAAGATTTTAGGTGATCTTCATATAATCACTGTTTCTTCCAATTTACAGTGATATGGAATACAAACTATAGTTGTTTCAATCATGCACAAAATATAAGGGGCGGAATCTAGAGCTTTTCGTCTTAATAGTATATCCACTCTTTTCTGACTCTCTCTGGTATCTCTCTAGATATCATTCAGATGCATTACTCATCGATGTATATTGTAATATGATTAATTGTGCTGTTTTGAGTTCTCTGGTTTCTTTTAAAAAGAGTTAAAAGGAATCTTCAAGCCTCTGTGAATCATATGTACACTCTTTCACATCCTTTCTCATTCTTCTTAAACGTACTCTACTGGCCTACTGTAAAATCTTAAATATTATCAATTATTTAATTTTTTCCATCTTTCATAACTCAAACATACTTTATTCAAGTTCCATGTATCGTTAGAAGTCAACATCTGACAATATATATATATATATATATATATATATATATATATATATATATATATATATATATATATATATATATATATATATAT
>SEYY01018829.1:107500-115000 GCA_009176605.1 Armadillidium nasatum | reverse complement strand
AATTAGTTTTTACTCTTTAAAATCGCTTTTTATTTTGAATTGAGTTACTTTAAGTTAGGTAAGAATAGATTAAGGTTAGTTAGGTTCGATTACTTGAGGATTAGTTAGGTTAGGTTAGGTTAGTTAGGTTAAGTTGGGTTAGGGTAAGTAAGAGTAGATTAAGGTTAGTTAGGTTTGATTACTTGAGGGTTGATTAACTTAGGTTAGGTTAAGTTAAGTTGGGTTATATATATATATATATATATATATATATATATATATATATATATATATATATATATATATATATATATATATATATATATATATATATATATATATATATATATATATATATATATATATATATATATATATATATATATATATATATATATATATATATATATATATATACCTCACTTCTAGTTATAGAAATATTTTTTTTTATTCATTTTTATATCAATTTATAGATAAGTTTATTGATTGAAATTAGATTTAAAATTAAGAGTAGATTAAGGTTAGCTAAGTTAGATTACTTGAGGTTTAGATAGGTTAGGTTAGGTTAAGTTGGGTTAGGTTAGGTAAGAGTAGATTAAGGTTAGTTATTTTAGATTTACTTGAGAGTTAATTAGGCTAGGTTAGATTAAGTTAGGTTAGGTTAGGTAAGAGTAGATTAAGGTTAGTTAGGTTGATTAGATAAGTTTAGGTTATGACATTCTAGATTAGTTTGTTTTGACAGGCTAGGTTAGGTTAGATCAATTTCAGATAACTGAAAACCCTTAATGTAAACATCAAGGTTGAGGAGCCGATATATTTTATCAGATTCTTTCATTTTAAATTTATGCAATGTACGTAAAATAATAATAATAATAATAATAATAATAATAATAATAATAATAATAATAATAATAATAATAATAATAATAATAATAATAATAATAATAATAATAATAATAATAATAATAATAATAATAATAATAATAATAATAATAATATAATAATAATAATAATAATAATAATAATAATAATAATAATAATAATAATAATAATAATAATAATAATAATAATAATAATAATAATAATAATCACATATATATATATATATATATATATATATATATATATATATATATATATATATATATATATATATATATATATATATATATATATATATATATATATATATATATATATATATATATATATATATATATATAATATATATATATATATATATATATATATATATATATATATATATATATATATATATATATATATATATATATATATATATATATATATATATATATATATATATATATATATATATATATATATATATATATATATATATATATATATATATATATATATATATATATATATATATATATATATATATATATATATATATATATATATATATATATATATATATATATATATATATATATATATATATATATTTATATATATTCGACACCTTTATAATGTCGTTATTAAATTGATTCCTATCCGTAATTTTTAAACATTTTACACTTGATTCTAGCATATTCGCTCACTTTATTCGTACACTTGATTCTAGTTTGTTATTTCACTTTATTCATACACTTCATTCTAGTTTATTCCTTCACTTTATTCGAGTTGATTGATCAAAACCACAGGCCACTTCCACGAATGATTAGCAAGACAGGTCAGTGCTTTTCAACTTGAAAATTTCGACTGTTTTTTCTTTTTTTTCTTTTCTTTTCTTTTTTTTTCTCTCTTTTTTTCGTTATGAGGTCTTCTTATGTGACGTAACAGATAACACAGACTTAATAATTAGCAGTATCTTAGAAGAACCAAAGTATTCCATCATTTGTCGGTAATATTAAACAGACAATTGTCTCAGACTGTGTCGTACTCTAAATTGTCTCGTCGTGAATCACAATTCGTTAATATTAAATATTAATTTTAATATTAAAAACATTTATTATTTATTATTTATGACATTTATTATTAATTTTTCAATATATCTCACTTCTAGTTATAGAAATATTTTTTTTTTATTCATTTTTATATCAATTTATAGATAAATTTATTGATTGAAAATTGATTTAAAATTAATTTCATGATAAAATTTAATTTAAAAATTATATATATAAATATATACATACATACATACATACATACATATAAATATACATCCACACGTTCACATATAAACCCACTCAAATTCATAAATCGAGTAAAGAAAATTTGATCAGTATGAAACGTAAGTTTTTAACAATTCGAAAGAGAAAAAGAAAAAGAAAAAAAAAGATAAAATAAAGCCAAGTCCTGTTGTCGTTCGGCGAAAGGAAAAAGTTTTTAATTGCGGCGAGCGACAAAGAACAAAAACAACAAAAACACGAACAAGAACGAGAAGAAGAAATGGAGTTCAACTTCTCCTAATTAAACAAACGAAATTTTGAAGGCTCCAACTTCAACATAATTGATGAACTTAACAAAGATTTACATGCTTATAAATAATAATAATGACAGTAATAGTAATGATAATAATAATAATAATAAAAATAATAATAATAATAATAATAACAATAAGAAGAAGATTACAATATTAATAAAAATAAAATAGCCAATTTACAAAAATTAATAATAATAATGATAATAATAATAATAATAATAATAATAATAATAATAATAATAATAATAATAATAATAATAATAATAATAATAATAATAATAATAATAATAATAATAATAATAATAATAATAATAACAATAATAATAATAATAATAATAATAGTAGTGTCATTATATATAATAATTACAGCTATATATATATATATATATATATATATATATATATATATATATATATATATATATATATATATATATATATATATATATATATATATATATATATATATATATATATATATATATATATATATATATATATATATATATATATATATATATATATATATATATATATATATATATATATATATATATATATATATATATATATATATATATATTCAATTACGTGATCAAAGATATTTGATTAAACAGTTTTATTGAACATAAAAACATTATGAATCGTCAGAGCCGAAAAACGTAAGATCAAAATTGGAAATAGCGAAACCAAACCGACCTCCAATCATTGATCAAATAAGAATTCTCGTCTTCGCTTCTCAATTCATTATTGGCTATTTGCATTATAATATGCATCAAAAATCGTAAAACAAGTTATGCTTCTTCTTATTAGTATAAAAAGAACTTATATTGGATGAGTATTATACATCCTTGTGTATGTATATATATATATATATATATATATATATATATATATATATATATATATATATATATATATATATATATATATATATATATATATATATATATATATATATATATATATATATATATATATATATATATATATATATATATATATATATATATATATATATATATATATATATATTATATATATGTATGTAAGCAAATGTATTGATTTATTTAATTTTTTTCGTATTTGCTAAATTATTTATTCAGTACGAAAGAATTAAATAAAATGAAGTTCTGTAAAAAATGATTTCTTAGCGCTCGGTGACTTGTAATTGAATAATAATAATAATAATAATAATAATAATAATAATAATAATAATAATAATAATAATAATAATAATAATAATAATAATAAAAAAAAATAATAATAATAATAATAATAATAATAATAATAATAATTAATAATAATAATAATAACAATAAAAATAAATATTAATTACAGTAATAATAATAATAATTTTAATAATAATTATAATATTATATTATTATTATTATTATTATTATTATTATTATTATTAATAATGATAATAATAATATTAATAATCCAGGAATAATGGAAATAATAATAGGAATTAATAATTCAGGAATAAATAATAGTAATAATAATGATAATAATAATAATAATAATATTATTATTATCATTAATAATAAATAAAAAAACGTAATACAATTTATTTAGAGGAATTACATGGCTTTTATTATTTATATTTTGAATTTAAATTAATTTTTAAATGCAAAATGTGTTCCTTAACCAAGTTATTTAACAAATATTACTTGGAAATAATTTTTGTATGTCGATATTTCTTATTTAAAAATATCAGAATATTTTTATTAAAGATATAGTTTTTCGATATTTAGAGTTTATAACGTCAACAGTAAGTTATTTTGAAAAAAATATATATTTTTTACTGTCGCTCTCTCACACTCACACACACATTTTAAAACAAACATTTTAATAATAATAATAATAATGATAATAATAATAATAATAATAATAATAATAATAATAATAATAATAATAATAATAATAATAATAATAATAATAATAATAATAATAATAATAATAATAATAATAATAATAATAATAATAATAATAATAATAATAATAATAATAATAATAATAATAATAATTTTATAAATTAAAATTATTCTGGTATATATTCTAATTAAGTTAAATATTATTTTATGATTCTCTTGGAAAAATGGAGTTAGAACACCTCTACCAGATTGAATGTTAAATGTAATGCAATAATCTTCATCATGTAAGACATCATTCGATTCCCTGTGATTGAAAGTGTGAAACTGAAATAAAGTTATGAATACAAAAGAACGATCTTCGCGGTTGAAGATTATGAAAAAAGAATGAATGTCCCGATCTTCGTGGTTGAAGATTATGAAAGGATAAATAAAGCGATTGAAATTTTTGAAGAGTTTGACTAAGAAAGAATGAAATTGTATAAAGAAAATGTTAAATTCTTCTATATGCGAGTATCACCAACTCTCTCGGTGAGTGATTGGATTCCCTGAAACTCGTAATGTCCTCAAAGATAATATTTTGTCGGCTTGAAAGAACAGCAAGTCCAAAAAATGAAACGAACCCCTCAGTCAGCGGTGATTCCTTTTTCAATGAAGAATGTTCGCAATTAAAATCTTCAGAAAGAAACCTTCGTATAGTAATATCGACAGAATCATGAAGAGAGAGAGATGAAACGATACTAATACTTGAAGGAAATAAGAGAAGAGTTTGTAAAACATTTTGTCTTGATGGAAAGAAAAGCATTTGACACAACTTTTGAAGAAAGTATGTTAGTCAAACCATATATATATATATATATATATATATATATATATATATATATATATATATATATATATATATATATATATATATATATATATATATATATATATATATATATATATATATATATATATATATATATATATATATATATATATATATATATATATATATATATATATATATATATATATATATATATAATATATATATATATATATATATATATATATATATATATATATATATATATATATATATATATATATATATATATATATATATATATATATATATATATATATATAATATATATATATATATATTATTAAAAAACCTAATATGTTAGCATTACTCGTATAATTAAGACATAAATTATTTAAAAGATTTTTTTCCCTTTATTTCCAGTCGTTATCCTGGATACAAATATGTAATATATGTCCTTCACTGAATAAATCCTAAAGCAGAAACAAATATTCGTTCCATAGAAGCTGACCGTTCAATCTTTTAGTCTTACCAATTACAAGCGCTTCTAATTATTTAATGAGAACATTCGCGCCAATTTAACCAAATAAAGATTTGCAATTTTTGGCGCGAAACTTGCCACCCATTTCGAAAGAATGTATCTTTTCTTCTGTACTCTAAATTCTCAATTTCATTTATTTTTACTTTTTTATATATATATCTCGTTTATTTCCTATATCATTTAGATTGTCTGTTTGTCTTTTTTTATATTTATAAATTATCATTGCTTCTCTTTCATTGCATATAATTTTTTCAAAATTTTTGTATCTTAATTATAAAATTTCTTTAATCTTTTATATTCTGTCATTTTATACGTGTCTATATTTCAATTAGCCTGTTTGTTTAATTATTATCTAATTTTTTTTTTCTTTTTCTTCATCTCTTTCTCTCACTCCCGTAAAGGAACGCCATCTGTGAGCCGTCGTTTTAAACTTATTTGATACATTAACGAGATGTTGACTGCCATAGATTTTTTTATCCGTTCAGAGCACTGCGTTATCTAAGCAAACCTCATATATTCTGATTTTCTTTTATTATTAATTGCTCCTCCCCAATTAAATTTTTATATCTCTTGACTTTTTGATTTTTAAACTCCACGGAAGTTGTAGATTCGTAAATATTAATTCAGGAGCTCGCAAACGCGAACACTAAACGAAATATATGAGTCGTTAAAACAAGGAGCAACTCTCTCTCTCTCTCTCTCTCTCTCTCTCTCTCTCTCTCTCTCTCTCTCTCTCTCTCTCTCTCTCTCTCACACACACACACACACACACACACACACACACACACACACACACACACAGCTAGGATAGAAAGAATACAATTCAAATATCGTTATTTTCACCTACGATTAATTTAATTTTACAATTTATTTTATTTTTTTTATTTTAAATGAAATCAGAGTTAAAAAGAATTAAAAGCGAAAAATTTTATCGCTTAAATAATTAATATATATATATATATATATATATATATATATATATATATATATATATATATATATATATATATATATATATATATATATATATATATATATATATATATATATATATATATATATTATTAAAATTTTTTCCCCAAAATAATAAATTATTAATTATCATAATAATAAATAATAATAATAATAAAAATAATAATAATAATAATAATAATAATAATAATAATAATAATAATAATAATAATAATAATAAAAATAATAATAATAATTTCTTTTCACAAAAAAAAGTAAATTAAAAAAAATCAGACAATATTTATATTCAATTACGCAGAGTAAACGCCTATAATAAGAACTCGAAGTCTTAGTAATAATTATCATTAGCAATTTAGCCGAGACGTCAACGGACACACAAACACACACACACACACACACACACAAACACACACTAATAATATACCAAGCTTTCCTCTCTTTTTTTTTTCCTTTTCTTTTTTTTTTTACCTTCTTTCCATAAGGGAGAGGAAAAAATGATTAAAAATACGTTTATCATTATAGGGCAAACTTACATAACTATTACAATCATTTAACCTTAATACGCAAAGGAAATAAAAACTTGAAATCTTAAGAAAAAAAGAAGAAGAAGAAGAAGAAGGCTTTTGTGTATCCAAGGAGCATTCATTAATGAAAAACAAACTTGGGGCTTAATGGAATAGGGACTCTGCCACATTTTCTTCATTTTTATAGGGTTACGTAATGATAGGCTTTAATTACACCATTCTTTCTGAATAATATTGTAGTATAGTATATATATATATATATATATATATATATATATATATATATATATATATATATATATATATATATATATATATATATATATATATATATATATATATAT
>SEYY01018829.1:82500-87500 GCA_009176605.1 Armadillidium nasatum | reverse complement strand
TATTGATACCGTGAATAACGCTAAAAATACAAAGAACTTCACAGTCCATAAATAAGGCTTAAGGTATTGCTATCGTTCGCGGAGTGTTGTTTATGCAAGAGATGCGGCCCTCTCGCTGATTATTGATTTAATTAATTTGTTTCTCAGTAGATTTTCAAATTAGATTTTTCTATGTACTTATGCCTCATAATTTCAAAGCGAGAGAAACAGAAAGAGAGACGGCGAGAGACAGAGACAGAGAGAGAGAGAGAGAGAGAAAAAAAAAATATGAAACAGAAAAACTGGGCAAATAAGGTACAAAGTCCTGTGAAGCTCAAAATAATCAAAACACTTCACATACATATTTTTTTTGAGAGTGCTTTTGTATATTTTTCTTATATATATATATATATATATATATATATATATATATATATATATATATATATATATATATATATATATATATATATATATATATATATATATATATATATATATATATATATATATATATATATATGATAATAACAATCAAATTATTTATTTATTTATTTAATTATTTATTCATTAATTTATTTAATTTTTATTTGAAAGAAGAGAAAGTGTATCTAATTATTTCGTCTGATCCTTTTCACTTGATTATTAATAAATATGATTTAGTATAACTCAACCGTTCTGTTCTGAATAAATACTCCTCTCTGTCTCTCTGTCTCTATCTCTGTCTCTGTCTGTCTCTGTCTCTCTCTCTCTCTCTCTCTCTCTCTCTCTCTCTCTCTCTCTCTCTCTCTCTCTCTCTCTCTCTCTCTCTCTCTCTCTCTCTCTCTCTCTCTCTCTCTCTCTCTTTTCTAATATATATTTATTATATATATATATATAATATATATATATATATATATATATATATATATATATATATATATATATATATATATATATATATATATATATATATATATATATATATATATATATATATATATATATATAACTGAAAGAAATTGATGATATACTTTTCCTAAATTCCCCAATGGCAAATTTGAGGAAATTTCAAATTTTATTTTCTTCTCTTTTACTTTTAAATAGATATTGGTCCAGTCACAGAGATATTCTGAGTAATTACTTATGAATTATACTTTCATTTTAATGAATATTTCTATATTTTTCCTATATTTTTTCGGAAAGGATATGATATCCTTGTGATACAATAAGTGTCATATTGCAGATATCCTTCGATGTGAATAGTAAGTTCGGTTTCCACCTGCTGTGGGTTCATCATTATACTTAAATAGTTGTGAACGTATTCTCTATTTACTTAAGATAATATATATATATATATATATATATATATATATATATATATATATATATATATATATATATATATATATATATATATATATATATATATATATATATATATATATATATATATATATATATATATATATATATATATATTATATATATATATATATATATATATATATATATATATATTATATATATATATATATATATATATATATATATATATATATATATATATATATATATATATATATATATAATATATATACTCTTCAGTTCTTCTTCACCAATATCATCAATTTTAAAACAAATTAAGGATATTTTTTTTTATTGCTCTTACTGACAAGCTAAACATTAATCAAAGTGAGAGTGTTTTTTATCATCATTTAACAAATACAAAGTCGATAATATATTCTAATTTCAAAGTTCTCAACTTGATATCTGGCTATTCTGTTGGGCTGGCAACTTGGTTCCTTCATTTTTATGTAAAAGTACGAGGAGTGTTCGTATATAATATATGTGAAACATGAATTCCTATACTTGAGATTACTACCCTTATAGATTAGTATAGGCTAAGACAACTAATTGTTTTTAACTGTTATTTATAGGAAGTTTGAAGATCAGCTATAGCTGTAAGAATACTTTCGAACTGAAGGGTATGGTTCAATCTTAAAAGTTTTTTATTAGTATTTGACCGATTGAGCTGAAATTTTCAAGTTATATGCATCTTTTTTCCGGTTCTAAGTTGATTTCCAGGGGTTTTCTGAGTCTATAACGGTTTGAAAGTTATTTGGTCCCAAAGTTGATAAAAATGAATAACTGGGTCAAACCACTGGTCCATACGAGCTGTTTAACTAAACAATCTTAGCCCCAATTTCTTGCATTAGTGGGAACAGAATTTTGATATCACGTCTAGAAAAAATGTTATAAGCACTCGAACTTTTTTTTTTTAATTATTTTAAAAAAAAACGCTTCCTACTAATTTTTTTATTTTTAGATATTGTTTAGAGAAGGGATAGATCTACAACTTTTATTTAGTACATTATTAAATGCTATTTGTTTGAAGAAAGATATAAGCTCTCAAACGTTTGAAATTTTTGTATAATCAGATCGAAAAAAGTGTAGAGAGGAATTTGTAGCCCTATTCATCCTCTATACACTCAAAAAAAATAAATAAATAAATGTAGTAGTTGTAGTTTTTTTTTAAAAAAAACTATTTTTGTCCAAAAAGAAGAATTAAAAAAAAAATAAAAAATCGATAGTTGGTCAGTTTTGGGCTTATAACCTTTTTTCTGTAACTCTGGAAACAAAGGTCTGTTTGAAGTTTTTGTTACCCATAAAATTCTGAATATATAGTTCAAATTTCAGGTGATTCCAAAAAAGTGGTTTGGCCCACCATTGATTTGAAAAAGGGTCAAACTTCAAAAAAAAACTTTTTAACCGTTATAGACTCGGAAAAAAACGCTAGAAATAGACTCTTTTCACTGGGAAAAAGCTATATACACAGAAAATTTCGGCGGAATCGTTCAAAAACTAAAAAATATTTTAAAATTGGACCATCCTTTAAAAAGCTGTATTATATTTCCCTTAAAACGACGGTTCATTTCTTAAGGCAAAATTAACTGTCATTGTCCCTCCACCCACTCCCCTCTCTCCCACCAAAGAAATAAAGATTAAAGCCATCTTTGCTCTTCTAAAACCTTATTTTTCAAAACCATATTTTTAGCCACTGTCAATCGCATGAGAGTTTCCTTACTAGTGCTATGAAGGTCTCTGGCTCGATCTCAAAAGATAATCTCTCTAATTTTGTATGTTCACATCTTATCCAAATTTTAAATTTGCACCGAAAAATTGATTTAATTCTTGAAAAGGAATAAGAACTCTGAAGATATTAAAGTTAAACGTTTGATTGTTTAATTATTACGTATACATACTTTATGCTACAATGACGAGTTTATTATATTCAAATAACGTGCAATTCATGTTCTTGAAACATAATTTTTGAACTTTTCATATTTCCGAGCCGCGATATATTGTCTGATATTAAATGTAGACAAATTTTTGAGAAACTAATCTAGAGAAATACCCCTCCTTGACTGAGGGGAAAAGACGTAAAGGTCTAACATTAAAAAGAGGGTGAAGGGATTATATTTAATGAACCAAAACCCCTATCTTATAGTTTATTTAATCTATTAAACGAAGCTTATGATGTTAAAATATCCTCTTATAAACTATTTTAGGATATGAAGATTAATCCTATGTCAGAAATTCTCAACGCGCTACGCCCAATTGTCAGTTAAACCCTATTTTAAAATAGTTCATCTCTTGTTTGATTTTTCCTTTTGATATTCTTCAGTTTCTTTTATAAATTTTTACCAGTTTTACCCCGAGATCAAAATGATGATAAATGACAACTCTGTTATCTTGAAAATAAGTGAAAAGATCTTTAATTAACATTAATTAACCAGATAAAAACTAAACAATAATTTCTCATATTATTCCTAAATTTTTGTTTGTTTTTGTGTGATATTATTTAATTCAAATCAACACCAAAAAAATTGCAGTGCAAAAAAAAATTTCCTTTTTAATGTTTACGTCAGAGTGTATTCCTACTCGTCTCTTAATATTTACTTATAATTATAAAAATAAGCAATATATATAGAAATGGCATTCTCTCAAGTGGCATCATACACTGAAAGTCCGACTGTCTCGGGTATCGAACTCATGCCTGCAAAGGGCTTTAGCCTCCGGGCTATTAGAACTGAAACTGAGTTTATTAAAACCTTTGCAGGATTTGTACCCCCAAATGCATTTCAATATATAGATGAGTTTAATCCACTATGGCATATACTAATCTAAGCTAAACTACATACATACACACACATACACATGCACACACACACACACACACACACATATATAATATATACACATATATATATATATATATATATATATATATATATATATATAATATATATATATATATATATATATAATATATATATATATATATATATATATATATATATATATATATATATATATATATATATAATATTATATATATATGTGCATGTGTGTGAGTGTGTGTTCTTATGTATTCAAGAGAAGCAAGTAAACGCACATATGTATATGTATCTTGCTTTATATAAACACTGACTTTTTACGATGTTTTTGTTATTGTTTATTTTAATTTTTTTTTGTTAAAAAAAATTGTTGTTGTTATTTTCTAATGTTGTTGTTGTTTATGTTGCTGGTGTTGTTTTTATTTTGGTACAGAAAACAAAACAATTAACTTATAAACATGAACTTTAAAAAATAATTGTGAAGACGAAGGGGGAATGAGGGAGAGCAAGGGAGAGGCAGGGAGATGCTAGGGGGAAAGCTGAGGGAGAGCTTGGAAGAAAAATAAGGGGGAAGGGGGGAAAGGGTGTTGTTGATGTTGTTTGTAAGAAGAAAGAAATGTTTGTTTGTGTATTATGTTCATATTTACTTTTCACAATAAAAATATTATTTAGAAATTTTGTTTACTTATATATTATATATATAATATAATATTATATATATTATATATATATATATATATATATATATATATATATAATATATATATATATATATATATATATATATATATATATATATATAATAATAGGACATGTCGACCTTTAATTTTTGTCCTAGTTTTGATTCTTCCCAACTCTGGT
>SEYY01018829.1:57500-67500 GCA_009176605.1 Armadillidium nasatum | reverse complement strand
ATATATATATTATTTTTTTTATTTTAAAATAAAAAAAAAAAAAAAAAAAAAAAAAAAAAAAAAAAAAAAAAAAAAGTACTAAAAAAATCATTAAAATAAAAAAATTAAAAAAAATAATTTATTAATAAAAACAAGTAAGAAAAAAATAATATCTAAATAAAACAAATAGAAATTAGATAAACAGTTATTTGTGTTCAAAATAGAAGCAAGAGAAAGGTATTAATGTTTAACGAAGAACATCTTTTTATCGACAATGTTCATGCAATGTGTTTGGGATTTTTTTTGGGGCTAAGTTTTTCATTGTTAGACTTCATAAAACAAGAAAAACTTTTATTATACATATATATATATATATATATATATATATATATATATATATATATATATATATATATATATATATATATATATATATATATATATATATATATATATATATATATATATATATATATATATTATTATTACTAATAAGTAAATAATAAAAAATGTATTTCAGATTTATTTTTTGGTATATATATATATATATAATATATATATATATATATATATATATATATATATATATATATATATATATATATATATATATATATATATATATATATATATATATATATATATATATATATATATATATATATATATATATATATATATATATATATATATATATATATATATATATATATATATATATATATATATATATATATATATATATATATATATATATATATATATATATATATATATATATATATATATATATATATATATATATATATATATATATATATATATATATATATATATATATATATATATATATATATATATATATATATATATATATATAAATATATTAAAGAACAATGGACAAAAATATCTAGATAAAATCTATTCTTGATTACTAAAACAGCGAATGATCAAATCCGAAATATTTACTCTATTGTATATATTAATACAATATGATACAATCTTATGCATTGTAAACATTAATTAAATATTAAGCTTAAAAATAAACCAATATCTATATATATATATATATATATATATATATATATATATATATATATATATATATATATATATATATATATATATATATATATATATATATATATATATATATATATATATATATATATATATATATATATATATATATATATATATATATATATATATATATATATATATATATATATATATATATATATATATATATATATATATATATATATATATATATATATATATATATATATATATATATATATATATATATATATATATATATATATATATATATATATATATATATATATATATATATATATATATATATATATATATATATATATATATATATATATATATATATATCAATGATGCTGTGTTTAAAATATTTACTAACTACAGTGTGGAAATTTACGAAGTTTATAATATTTACTGGGTTAAATATTAATGTAAGTTTTAATGAATATTTTATCTTAAAAATAAAAATCGTTTTATAAATATAAGGTTAAAATTTACCTTTTTCTTTATGTCTTTAAGATCTTAGATATTTTAATACACCGGGTAATAAGAGAGAATTCACGGTTGATTGGGAATATGCATTAAGGTGTTGCCTTGGGGTTTAATTCGAAGGTGGACTGTTGTGATATTGTGTGGGTGTGGATTTGTCTTTCTGGAGTGAGAGAGTTATGGGGCCTTGGAACTGTAAGTGAATTTTAAATATAAGTATCAAGGGTTTTGGGTTGGGTGTGGAGTATGTCGGGGTATGTCTTGAGGATCTTTGGAGATGACGACAGGAACACCCGGCAGGGGTGGTTTAGTTAGCTTAGGAGAGGAGGAGCCTCGGGAATTGGTGGTATCCTCAGATAGTGGTTTCCTTTCCCACCGGAAAACGTCATAATTTGTAAGATTTGAGAATAAATTTGGAAGAGATGTCTCGAAGAAAGAGGGGTTCAAAGATATTAAAAAGTGGGAATCCTGAATGTAAGAGGGGTGAATAAAGAAGAGAAGAGGTAGGAAATTGTGGTTATGATGGAGGAAAGGGAGATATATATTCTAGCATCAACGGAAACGAAACTGAAGGGGGAGGGAAATTTGACATTTGGAAAATACAAAGGAATTTACCCTGGAGTGAATGAGAAGGTTAGAGCAAGTAAAAGTGTGGCATTTGTTATGAGAGATGAGTGATGGAGTTATGAGGGAGAGGAGAATAGATGCCAGAATAGTTTGGGTAAGATTAAGGTTAAGAAGGGAGTTCTGGGTATTTATATGTGCTTATGCACATATAATAAGTGCAAATAAAAGGGGGAGAGCAACATTGTGGAAGAGTCTGAGTGAGTGTGTTGGGAGTTTTGACGGTAGAGATCATATTTGTTTGTCGGAGGATTTGAATGCAAGGGTTGGTGGAGATTAAGAAAAAGATGTGTGGGTGAAGAAAATAGAGAATAATAGGCGAAAGGGAAGTGAGTGGTGGAATGAAGAGTTAGGGAATATGGTCAAATGAAAAGGGAGGCCTTTAGTAAGTATTTGGGTACGAAGGAAGATACTGATTTGAAAGAGTATTAGAAGAGGTGTTGGATGTTAAGAGGGCAAAAATGAGAGGGGAAGAAGAGTGGGGAAAAAAGTTGGCAGAGAATTTTAAGGAGAGATGTAAGATGTTTTGGAAGGAGGTAAATAAAGTGAGAAGGAGGAGAGAAGATCGGGGAGAGGGAGTGAGAGGTGAAGATGGTGATGTGGTGCAGGGAGAGAGGGAAGCAGAGTAGAGGTAGTAAAGACACTTTAGTGATTTGTTAATTGGGGTGGAAGGCGAGGGGATAGTAGGGAATGATGGAAAGGAGATGTTATTAGAGAAGAGGGGAGTACTGGAAGGGAGGAAGTAGAAGTAGCAAAGGGAAAGGTGAATAAGAGAAAGTCAGCAGGAATGGATGGTATATATGTTGAGATGATATGAGAAGGAGCTAGATAAATGGTTGAATGGTTGGTTAGAATGTTTAATGTTTGTTGGGGAGAGGGGAGAGTGCCTCAGGAGTAGCAAGATGCGTGTATAGTGCCTATTTATAAAGGGAAAGGGCATAAGATGGTATGTGGGAATTTTAGAGGGGTAAGTAGGGAAGATTTATGTGAGAGTTTTAGTTAGTATCGAGAGTAAAAGAATTAACAAAGGTTGGAATGGGCGAAGAAAAAGGGGGCTTTAGAGAGGATAGGGGATGTGTGAGCTAGGAGTTCACACTGAGAATGATTGGTGAGATATTGCGTGAAAAAGATAAAGTGGGGTAAGTATGTTTTATAGACTTGGAAAAGGCGTTTGATAGAGTGTGTAGGATGAAGTTGTTTAAGGTACTAAGGGAAGGGGAGAGAGGGAGATTATTGAATGGGATCAAATCCTTTTTTGAGAACTGTAGAGTGAGGGTGAGAGTGAAAAGGGAACTGACGGAATGGTTTAACGTGGAGTTTGGCTGAGACAGAGATGTGTTATGCCGCGGTGGTTGTTTAATGTGTTAATGGATAGTGTTGTTAGGGGGATGGAGAGGGAAGGGAAGGGTATTAGTTTGAAAGTGGAGAGGGTTAATGGGAGGCAAATGTCTTGTTGTTTGCGGATGATGCGGTGTTAGTTGCTGAATCCGGAGAGAAGCTGAGAATGTTGGTGAGAGGAGTTTGTGAGGGAATGTGATTCTAAGAGATGGAAAATTAACCCAACAAAAACTTAAGTAATGAGGAGGGGTGTGGATGAAGCAGTAAGGAGAGTAATGGAGAAGGGTGTCGAATTGAGAGAGAGGGATTGGAGGTAGAAAATTTCAAATATCTGGGAATGTTGGTAGAAGGGAAAAGGGGGGGATGGAAGGAGAAATAAAGAATAGAGTGCTAGAGGGAATGAAAGTGATGGTTGGATTGAGGGAGGTATGGAAGGAATGGAGAATGCCGAAGAAATTATAAGTAAGGATGTTCTAGAGTATGTTTTTTCCATTTGTAATATATGGGGGTGAAAAGTGGATGATAAAGGGAATATGGGCTATTTGTAGATTAATTAGGGTTGATAATATTAGAAACGAAAGAATAAGGGAGATGTGTGAATGGAGGAGAGGAAGGCCAAGATGGAGGTGGATGGAAGTGGAAGGATGGGGTGAGGGAGATTCTTGGAGGTGGGGGGGAAGAGAGCAGTGGTAATGGAGGAGAAAGACAGGTATGAGTATGTGTATGTGTGTGAAAAATTATGACGGGCACCCCACAAGCCTGGGAAAAGTGAAAATAATAATAATATAAATATATATATATATATATATATATATATATATATATATATATATATATATATATATTATATATATATATATATATATATATATATATATATATATATATATATATATATATAATAAGATAGGTGTATGAATATGAGACAACATGTGTACGCATATCTGTGTGCGTGTGTGGGCATGTGTGTGTGTGTGTGAGTTCAATTTCAGTCCACGGACTTTCATTGCGCAACTCTTAAGATACCTTTCTCTTGTATATTAATAGGATTTTACTTCACATTTAATATAAAAAATAGAACCTTCCTTTTGACTATTATTATTATTATTATTATTATTATTATTATTATTATTATTATTATTATTATTATTATTATTATTATTATTATTATTATTATTATTATTAATATTATTATTATTATGATTATTATTATTATTATTATTATTATTATTATTGTTATTATATTTACTTTATTTTTATAATTATTTTTACTGTTATTATTAATTACTATTTTTATTATTATTAATGTTATTATTATTAAAATTATAAATAATGCTTCAATTTTTATAAATTATTATGAAACTATTTATAATGTAGTTTCATAAATTTTATTTTGAATGATGTTTTTGTTATTATTATAATTGTCATTATTATTATTATCAATATTATTATTATTATTATTATTATTATTATTATTATTATTATTATTATTATTATTATTATTTGTATCTTCTTTAGTCTTATAAACATTGTTTTAAGAGGCATTTTTGTTTTTATAATTATTATTATTATTATTATTTTTATGTTCATTATTATTATTACTATTGTTATCATTATTATCATTATTATTATTATAATTATTATTATGAATATTAGTAATATTATTATTATTAGTATTTTAATTAATATAATATTAATTATATTATTATTAATAAGAGTAATTATAGTCATAAAAATAATATTTATTATTATTACTTTTATTATTCCTATTATTTTTAATATTATTATAATTATTTTCATTATTTTCATTATTATTAATATTATTATTATTATATATTATTTTCATTATTATTATTATTATTATTATTATTATTATTATTATTATTATTATTATTATTATTATTATTATTATTATTATTATTATTATTATTATATTATTATTATTATTATTATTATTTTTATTTATATTATTATTATAATTATTATTATTATTATTATTATTATTATTATTATTATTTTTATTATTATTACACATTATTGTTATTACTGTTTATAAGAGGTTAATTTCAGCTCGATTTTTATTGCAGTTTACATTTAAATTATGACTGGTTGATTAGAATGCTTAATGTTTGTTGGGGAGAGGGTAGAGTTTCTTGCATGAAACCCTCTTTTCTTGAGTTTCAGAATATGTTTCTATTTAAAATTAAATTTTATCCATCTCAATCGTTCTATTTCAAGAATTTAAATTATAATTAATAAAATGATCAACAAATTATATCAAAAGAAGAGAAAAATGAAACCAATAAATTTTAGATGAAAACTACTAACCCTATAAACTTTAAATGGAAGAAAAATGTTGGGAAAAACACCTTAAAAAAAAAAAAAAAAAAAAAAAAAAAAAAAAAAAAAAAATCTAAACTAGATATCTAACTTAAAAAAAAAAGTTGCACTACAAAATAGCTGTAGAGAACTCTTTTTCTCGCTTCATAACTAGGAATTATAACTGATGGTCAATAGGTTTAATATCAGTTCCATTGCTTTAAGTCAGACTGTACCTTAACTTATGTTGGATACACGACTAACAATTTGTCAGAGAGAGAACATACCAACATAGGTGTATAGCTAGTGAAACCCATTTTAACACCTTTCTGTACAGCATAAAGCAAAAACTATTGGAAATATATATAAAAATTTACAAATACTCTATTCTTCCTGTGAAGTTTATCTCGAAAAACTTTGTATAAATTTTAAAACATCCGAAATTATTTTAAAATTCAACAAGGTAATACTAATAATAATAATAATAATAATAATAATAATAATAATAATAATAATAATAATAATAATAATAATAATAATAATAACAATAAATAATAATAATAATAATTTCCTATTTGACTTTCTAAGTTCTTAAAAGTTTTTTTGAACATTCTTTTAGCTTAAGAATATTTAAAAAAAAATTTTTTTTTGCATGAATTTATAAAACAAACAAGGCGTTTGATCAATAAATACTAGTCTGAATATTATTTCATTAACTGTAGATTTACAAAGATTATACTACAAAATACAATACATATCTAACGTTAATGTACCAAAAGCATTTAGAAGAATATAATATACTCTTTTTCTTTTTTTTTTTTTTTTTTTTTTTTTTTTTACATTTATACAAATGTATTTGAAAGGAAAAAAAAGTACTTAAATAAATCCGTAAAATGCTCAGTAAAAGAAACTGTTCAATATTATAAAAGCTAAATGCAAAACCATTATTATTATTATCATTATTATTATTATTATTATTATTATTATTATTATTATTATTATTATTATTATTATTATTATTATTATTATTATTATTATTATTATTATTATTATTATTATTATTATTATTATTATTATTATTATTATTATTATTATAATTATTATTATTATTATTATTATTATTATTACTATTATTACTATTATTAACAAATTATTATTATTATTATTATTATATTATTATTATTATTATTATTATTTTATTATTATTATTATTATTATTATATTATATAAATAATTATATTATTATTATTATTATTATATTATTATTATTATTATTATTATTATATTATTATTAATTTTTTAATTTTAATTTTTTAATATTTTTCTTTTTTTTTTAAAAAAATAAAATATATATATATATATATATATATATATATATATATATATATATATATATATATATATATATATATATATATATATATATATATATATATATATATATATATATATTATATATATATATATATATATATATAATAATTATAATTTTTTTTTTTTTTTTTTTTTCCTATCCTATAAAACGTAAAGAAAAAAATGACTAAAAAAAATATATAAAATTAAATATTAGAAGAAAAGAATTAGTTTAAGTTACACACACAAAAAAAAAGAAAAAAAAGAAAAAAAAGAAGAAAAAAAAATTTACATCCCACAAAAAGAAAATGTAAAAAGACAAATTTAAAACTCAAATATAAAGGTCATTGAAAGCTTTCGTAAACAAAGAGGAAAAAACTTGACAATCCAGAGGACATTCCATTTGTACCAAGTTTAGATACGGTTTAACAATGCTTTAAGTATATTTATATATTTGTTTCTTTCACTTACTTTTCCTTGGTACTTTTAATTAAATTTTGCGACCTATTAAAATATTTTTATTATTAGTATTATTTATTTTTGTTATTATTATTATTAATCTTATTATTATTGTTATTATTATTATTATTATTATTATTATTATTATTATTATTATTATTATTATTATTATTATTAATAATAATAATATAATAATTATTATTATTATTTTACTACTACTTCTATTGCTAATATTAATAGTAAATATAAATGATATAGTAAAATATTATTCTATCATCCCCAATATAAACAGACGAATTTATGATAGTTAATCCTTATTTTATTTATATTCAAAAGAATAATTATGAATAAGAAACCCTATAACAAATACTCTAAAAGTTTATTTTTATTCTCAAATTTTGGGGCCCACCCTGTAGAAACATCATCTTTTGGGCCACCCTGTAGATGGAACACACCTTTTTTTTCTTTCATTTCTTATAAAAATATTTCATCTTGAAATATTAAATCCTCATTTGTGTGAAAGAATTTTCATGCCTTTATTAGGGGGGAATGTATTATACTTATATTGCAGTATAAAATATTATTATTATTATTATTATTATTATTATTATTATTATTATTATTATTATTATTATTATTATTATTATTATTATTATTATTTTTATTTTTATCATTATTTATTATCAATATTATTATTACTATTAATATTAGTAGTAGTAATAGTAGAAGCAAAAGCAGTTGCAACAATTGAGCTAATTGCAAAGTATTTATTATTATTAATAATACTACTGTTATAAGTATAATTATTTTTATCATATATAAATTATTAGTAGTGGTAGTAGAAGTAGGAACAATAAAATTCTCCTTATCATTATCATTAAATTTATCATTTTTTAATTAATATATTATCACTATTTTATGACTGCTATTATTATCATCACTATTATTTTAAGCAATGTTATAATTAGTATTAATATTATAATATTTTCATTACAATTATTATTTCCATTATTATTATTATTATTATTATTATTATTATTATTATTATTATTATTATTATTATTATTATTATTATTATTATTATTATTATTATTATTATTATTATTTATTATTATCATTATTATTATTATCATTATTATTATTATTATTATTATTATTATTTATTATTATTATTATTTATTATTATTATTATTATTGTATATGATTAATGTAATTAGCCTGCGAGGTATTATTGAAAGTACAAGAAAGATAGAATAGACGATTTAACTGTATATTGTATATAATGAATAGGTAACTGAGAAAAGTCTCAAGATTAAAGTTAGATTTATGAAAAATCAGATTAATTATGAAGAGCTGACACTACCCAGCACATGTAAGAAAATGTTTCAATCAATCTCCTCAATTCTATCTTTCCCTTTTTCTCTTTCCCTCTTTCTCCGATCTCTTTCTTTCTCTCTCTCTCTCTCTCTCTCTCTCTCTCTCTCTCTCTCTCTCTCTCTCTCTCTCTCTCTCTCTCTCTCTCTCTCTCTCTCTCTCTCTCTCTCTCTCTCTCTCTCTCTCTCTCTGGCTGTCTGTCTATGTATCTATCTTTCTCTCTATCTTTCGCCTTATATATATATATATATATATATATATATATATATATATATATATATATATATATATATATATATATATATATATATATATATATATATATATATATATATATATATAATGTGTGTATATTTATATTGTATAAATTGTATATATAAGTATATATAAAGTCCTTCAACAGTTCCTCAATAGGTTATGATATAAATTATTGAAAATATACTCACAAATTCTGAGTTCAAATTTAACTATATTTTCTGGTTTCATTGCTAACTGAAAACATCATTTATTCTATTCATAATAGAAAAGAGTTTCTCTGAACTTGAGATGTTGAATCTACCTTATTAAATAACACAAACTTTAATTATAGATTTGGTCTACAGGGTTTATCAGAATAGATGATTATATTCCTTAAGGTTTGCAGATAATATTTAGCAAATATTTCTGAATTTAAGTTTAAGTGTTTATTATATGTTTTTTTTAAAAATATTTGTAATATTTCATGATGATTTTAATATTTTAATAATTATATATATATATATAATATATATATATATATATATATATATATATATATATATATATATATATATATATATATATATATATTATATATATATATATATATATATATATATATTGAAAATTTCTTACCAAATTTTTTTAATTTTTTTTTTTTATATTTTTAAATTAAATAAAAAAATAAAAAAAAAAAAAAAAAAAAAAAAAAATATTTTTTAAAAAAATTTGTTTTATACCCCCCAAAAAAATTCTATAATTAAAT
>SEYY01018829.1:22500-30000 GCA_009176605.1 Armadillidium nasatum | reverse complement strand
AAAATAAATAATGAAATGCAACAAATAGAAATATTCAACTGTTAAAAGTGAATAGAGTTACCGGACTACAAAAAACACCTGAATATTTATTGACTTTTCAAATGAGTAAGAAAAAATTTCGTATTTGTTCTCACTTGATAATAAAATTATTTAAAAGGTCAAATTAGGAAAAGAAATCTTATCCTTCCTCTCTCAAATAACTTTACTGCTCTATTTTCTCAAGGTATATAATATGAATATTTTAAGGGATATGGCATTTAGATAATGATATACGATTGATAAAGATGCATGAGACATATGATGCTCAGAAAATTTGTGATAATATAATGTAGAATGGAAAAAATAAATGAAAAGAAGTCTCTGCCAATGGATAAGGGAAAATGCTGAAGATTTCTGAGGTGAGAGACTGATTGGGAAAATAATGCAAGTCAGAAAGAAGAGTAGATGTGAGAGCCCAAAAGATCTCCAAGGAAGTTGTAGATTAATAAGGTTATATATTAAAAAGTATATTAAAGGTATAAAGTAGATCTGAAAAAGACTTCTTGTAGGAAAAAAATATTTTAACATTTTTAATCAAAGGATCACAAGGAATGTATACAAAGTTTGCAAATTGAAAAAAGAAAATAGGGAAATATAAAAACAAAAAAAAAGTCCCCAAAAATAATTAAAACTGGGTTCTCAAACTTGTATACCAACATAATACGCTCCTAATTGAAATAAAAACATTTTAACATTAAATGGCTGGCTCTACTTGAATTGGAGGATTAGGTTGAATATTTAGAATAATAGAAAAACTTTAAACAATACAAAATGAACAACAGACGAAGTAAAAATTTAATGCCTGCCATGCATATACAAGAAAAATTATGTGATGTTACTGATATCATAGGATGGATAGGCACAATAGGATAAAGACAAATCAAAATATAATAAGGAAAGTGAATAATGATAATATAGGCAACAGAAAATTCCAGTTTGAGCATTTAGGGAAATTAAGCTACTTCAAATATGAGTGAAGTAGTTCTATTCCCGCATAGAAAGAGAACCTAATAAATTGTTAATGAGTCTTAAAGAAAGTTCATTGTTAAAACTTGTAAAAAGACTCATAAAAGAAATAGAAGAAATTATTAAATTGTACATAGATGAATATTTTAAAAAATTATTTTCAAAAACATATGTTACACCCGAATCCATAATAATAATAATAATAATAATAATAATAATAATAATAATAATAATAATAATAATAATGATCTACCAAACCAACGTAAATAACAATCCCTGCGTTATACGGACCAGGGATGATTCATTTAAATCGATTCCACTGATAACGAAATCATGATAAATATGTTATGTTTAGAGTCTATGAAAAGAAAAATTACTTTATTTTCATTCTCACAACTGCTTTATATTCTTTATTTTGACCAGTTTTTTTTTCGTTATAATAAAGTTTAAACATTGAAATGAAAGTATTTTAATTAGCCTATTATTATTATTATTATTATTATTATTATTATTATTATTATTATTATTATTATTATTATTATTATTATTATTATTATTATTATTATTATTATTATTATTATTATTATTATTATTATTATTATTATTATTATTATTATTATTATTATTATTATTATTATTATTATTATTATTATTATTATTTATTATTATTATTATCATTATTATTATTATTATAATTATTGGCATTTGCATTAGTAATAGTTGAAGTAATAGTGGAAAGAATTCGAAAAGGAAAAGTAGAAGAAAAGCATCTGCTGTTTCATAACAATTTTTATGGCAATTAAATACGAAATTAATTGTTGAAAATAATATTACAAGAGTTTGTAAGAATACAAAAGTACCTAATAATAATAATAATAATAATAATAATAATAATAATAATAATAATAATAATAATAATAATAATAATAATAATAATAATAATAATAATAATAATAATAATAATAATAATAATAATAATAATAATAATAATAATAATAATAATAATAATAATAATAATAATAATAATAATAATAATAATAATAATAATAATAATAATAATAATAATAATAATAAAGTAGCGTATGCAAACAATGTTTTTATTTTCTTTCAACTAATTGACAAGTTTGTAATAATTTCGTTTTAAGTAGCCCACCCTCCTTTACAGTCCGGCTGCCAAAATACCAAAAAGAAACCATGAGCATGGGTGGTCAACAAATATTAATAATAATAATAATAATTAATAATAATAATAATAATAATAATAATAATAATAATAATAATAATAATAATAAAAATAATAAAAATAATAATAAAAATTATGGTTATTATTTTTAAATATCAATATCAATTTTATTTTAGTAGTAGTAGTAGAAATAATAATAATTAAACAACAGTAACATCAATAACAAAAATCAAAATAACAGCATCAACAACAGCAACAACAAAAGCAAAAGTAACAACATCAACAGTAACATGAAAGACAACGTTAACATAAACAAAAAAAACTAAAAAATAACAGCAAAAGCGGCAGCAACAACAACAACAACAACAACAACAACAACAACAACAACAACAACAACAAAAACGAAAACAACAAAAACAGCAACAACAAGCAACTGTTTTAAGAGAGTAAAGATAAAAAAAAACATAAACTTGAATAACAATACAATGAAGGCAGTTATCGAATCTAAAGTCTCAGGAAAGTAATATTTGATTTTATTTAAATAATTTTTTTTATTGATAAAAATAATTTTTATTTTATCAAAGAAAACAATAATCAAGGGAGTGATAGTAATTTCTCTTTGTGAATTTAATCCAAAACGCTCATTTAAATAAGACCTCATGTCTAATTAGAGTTCGTATAATTTCTCTGTAGTTTTGTACATCAAGTTAGAAAAAGACATTATTATGCATAGAAGTAATAGAGGAAATTTGGCGCGAAAGAAGGAAATTTTGGCGGGGAAAAAAACGGAACAAAAATGGCTTCTCATAACCAAAACTTCTTTTTCTTCCCGATTTTTGCATTTTAAAAAACAAAAGAATTTTAATTCAAATTACTTTTGAAGTGGGGCACTAGAGAAAGTGTGGATAAAGAATTTCGTAAAGAGAGAGAGAGAGAGAGAGAGAGAGAGAGAGAGAGAGAGAGAGAGAGAGAGAGAGAGAGAGAGAGAGAGAGTTAAGAAAAGTAGAAGGCACAACTGTCTCTTACTCAATAATTAGCATAGTAAAAGATCAATTTCTTTTAGCTATTCTCCGTGTTAACTGACAACTTCTTTTAACTCCTTTTTTTCCCTATCTCACCAAGAAAGGTTGCCAGATGCCAAAAAAAAAGACCCCTAAAAAAAAACTTATCTTTTCAAGAACTCTTCTGAGATCCTAAACTTTAATTTCAGGTTTTAGTAATTAAGTATCTTTCTCTCTCTTTTTTACTTCCCATCACTTGAAAGAAAAAATAAAGAAAGAAGGAGGCTCTCTAATTATAGCTTGATGGCTTCCATTTTGGAACTTCTTTTAACTATTTTTCTTTTCTTTTAGCTCGTAGTATAATAACGTTGCAATGGAATAATAATTACCTTTATCAGATTCATATATATATATATATATATATATATATATATATATATATATATATATATATATATATATATATATATATATATATATATATATTATATATATATATATATATTATTATTATTATTATTATTATTATTATATTATTATTATTATTATTATTATTATTATTATTATTATTATTATTATTATTATTATTATTATTATTATTATTAACATCAATGTTTTCAGGAAAATTTATTGTTCAACAACCAGTTTTAAATGTTATTAAGCAAAGTTGTTTTTATATATATTATATAATATATATATATATATATATATATATATATAATATATATTATATATATATATATATATATATATATATATATATATATATATATATATATATATATATATATATATATATATATATATATATATATATAATAATCAGTTCATGGAGTTTAGCTATATTTTATTGAGGTTGATGTTCTTGCCGTTAGAGGTTAGACAACATCTTCATATCTCAATAGTATTAATCCTGTAATTACCATTGATAAGGTATATGAATTATCCTTTATATGGTCATCTTTCGTTTTCAGTACATTTTCAGTATTCGTGAAGGAATTAGTTTAAGTTTGCAATAAAAACTTGATGTTATTTAAAAAGACGTTGACTGTTTCATTATATCCTTCTGGTAGAAAACGAGCAACTCTTCCTCCCATATTTATGATCTAATATTTTTATCTATAAAGGAAGTCTAGTGAGACTAGAGAAGGGAAACTTGATGTTTTTCAGTAAGGTGATGATTGTTTGGCTAAAATATTCTAATAGAAGGCAAGCAACTCTTCCTCAAACATTCTAATTTCATGTTTTATCCTATAAAAGAAGTCTAGAGCGGCTAGACTACTAGAATACTAGATTACTAGACTAGAGTAGAGACGTATTGTAACATTAACTTGCCATTACGTTATAAGATTTCGATTTTGTGTCATAATATTTACAAAAAAAATTATTTATTACTTTTTAATAACAATAAAAATTGTAAATAAAAATAATAAAATTATTGTTTTTACCAAAAAAATAAAAAATAATAAAAAATAAATAAATTAATTTTTAATTTAAAAAAAAATGAAGTAGTCAATGTTTTGAATTTTTAAATCTGTCTGCTTAGTTATAATGTCTTTGTTAAAGTATTATATTACTATATATATATATACTATATATATATATATATATATATATATATATATATATATATAGTTATATATATATATATATATATATATATATATATATATATATATATATATATATATATATATATATATATATATATATATATATATATATATATATATATATATATATATATATATATATATATATATATATATATATATATATATATATATATATATATATATATATATATATATATATATATATATATATATATATATATATATATATATATATAAATAAAGTCTGAAAAGATGTCAAAGAAACAAGTTATAGCCTCCAGGTTCTCTAATTATTAAATATCAATAGCTTGCAGATATAACACTAATCAAAAACGAAATTTAAAAAGATAGAAGCCATGTCTCAGTCCACCAAAAGTCTTTAAAAACTTTCCATTAAATAGCCAATTATTATCGAAGCAAATGCATCTTTTTAGCTTATAAAGAGATTATCAAAGAGAGAGAGAGAGAGAGAGAGAGAGAGAGAGAGAGAGAGAGAGAGAGAGAGAGAGAGAGAGAGAGAGAGACAGTAAAGAGGTTAATTGGCTACAGTTATAGCAGTTATAGAGTTAGTTTGAGAGAGTGATATTTGATATTTTTTTTATTTTTTTATTTTTTATTTTTTTTTGTAACTTTTTAACACTGAACATTATAAATATAATCTTTTATTGTAAGTTTTTCATAAATGTATAATTTGAAAGAAAAATAACAAAACTTTTAACATTATACAACTCACTTTTTCTAAATGACTGAGAATGAAAAGGAAAAAAAAAAAGTGCCTAAATTTTTTTCTACGATGTGTAAATCAACATATTTATTTTTCGCTCTTCCAACAGTTCAGGCTCTATCACTCACTAATTTTTGCTAATCACCGTCAAATCAAGTCGTTAGAAAAATAGAATTGGAAGAAAGAAACACATTTGGGGCCTTATTTAGATCCAAAAATCCTTGGCCAAGAGGAACTTTTAGCTTTTCATACACAAGCGCTTTAACTAATATATTATAAAAAAATAAATGCATTAGGTAAAATTGGAAGAAGAACAAAAAGGTTGGGAATAATATGTGTAAATTGAAGAGAAAAATGGGTATTCGAGATTTTTTTCAAAAATCAACCATTATATTTCGCTGTGATATTTGGAAATAGGCTCTACTATTCTAGACACATACTGCGATCTTTTTTCTCTCACTCGGATTTTTTCGGAATTTACTCTTGTTAAATTAGTATATGATTTACTTGCACCATATGTAATATATATATATATATAATATATATATATATATATATATATATATATATATATATATATATATATATATATATATATATATATATATATATATATATATATATATATAATATATATATATATATATATATATAATAATAGAAAGGAATTAGAAAGGTTTATTTTTACAGTGTATATATATATATGAAAACTGGCTACATTCTCCCTCCTGTTTAGAAACATGTATTTCTGGAATTTTTTCTTCCCCACAATACACCTTCACTTTCATCTTCACCTTCCTGCGAAAAGCGTGAGCTTATTCAACGTGTGGGATTCCTCTCAACCCACCAAGTATCATCCATTCACTTTAACCTTCATTATTTCAGAAGTTCCTAAACCTACTGTAATTGGAACAACTTGATTCTTCTAATTTTATTTCACATTGGCAATGTGTAATAGATTAAGGAACTCTATAATGGTGAGACATCTTTCCTAAATATCCCGAGACATCTTTAAATATATATATATATATATATATATATATATATATATATATATATATATATATATATATATATTATATATATATATATATATATATATATATATATAATATAAGTGGTACAGTGGTAAGGTGGTAACCTATAATAAAAGTGGTTTAGTGTGTTGGGATAGGCCTAGCAAGCCACCAACTGATTGCCTTGCTTAAAAACTCATGTCTTGTTAGAGACAGCTGACAGGTGCTAGCACCTACAGGAGTATGGTGAGAAAGTGAGAAATATATATATATATATATATATATATATATATATATATATATATATATATATATATATATATATATATATATATATATATATATATATATATATATAATATATATATATATATATATATATATTTTTTTTTTTTTTTTTTTTTTTTTTTTTTTTTTTTTTTTTTTTTTTTTTTTTTTTTTTTTTTTTTTTTTTTTTTTTTTTTTTTTTTTTTTTTTTTTTTCTCCAACCTTTACAGGTTCATTACAATAATTTTATTGTCTTCTAATTGCTGTTTTTTTCTTATTATGCTATTACAATTCCAAAGACATCTGTTCTTCTGAAATCTCTTGCTGCATGCCTCCTCCACTGTCTTACCATACAATCTCAACCCTTCTCTTTCTAATTCTAAGACCTCAGACTTAATTACAATGTTTAATTCCTCATGTACTTTACAGGTAAAATCTAGAACACACTCCTACCTATTTTTACAACTTCCTTTCATTTTCATAATTTAGTACCAGGGCTTGTCTGCCTTTAATTTGACACTCATTCACTCTACTTCTTTGAAGAAATTCATGGGGCTTAATATTTTTCATGCAATCATTTCCTCTCTCTGTCCAAGTTCCAGACCCAAAGCATCACCGCGATGCTCATTCGAACAATAAATTACTGATTATCTGAAACGTTTTTTCATTTTTTTATTCATCTCTCCAT